>PVLD010013471.1:0-55971 GCA_004027595.1 Dinomys branickii | reverse complement strand
CCTCCATTCTTTCGTCTTAAAAAAAAAAAGTCTATGTTCAGCAGGTGAACTAAGAAGAGTTTAATCCGATTATTTGGAGAGTCTGATCTATAGTCAGTAAAGTTATGGGAAGGACATAGAGATTTTTAATGTGGGAGGGACATCACGTATCACAACAGAGTGTATGTTTCCTGTAATGCATAATTGCATAAAGTGAGACAGAGCTGGCTAGTAATGCATTTAATTTTCAACAGAGAAGACCATCTGACTGTTTGATATTACTTCAAATGAAAGGTAGATTTTCAGACACCTAAGATTGAGGGAAAAAGCCTACGTTGTAGGCCGGGAAGTTAAAAACAAATAGGTATTTCATGTGGGCAACGGAAAGTGCATGGAGCTCTCCATGAGGGCATCTAGTTTACCTTTTGCTAAGATCGGATCACAAGACTAACAAGAAAGGAAAACTGGTCTTCCTCCACTGCCCACTTCTTCCTACTCCTGTCCCCCAAGAGAGAATTGAACCTGGGTTAACAAGGTAGGCTGGGGGAAGAAGCCCTCCAAGTATGACCAAGTAGAGGTGATGGAGACATGTTCCCTTTCACACTGCAGGCTCCAGACCTGAACGGGGGTGAGGGGGTTTGGAGAAAGATTATTGGCCATGAATTTAATTGGAAGTTTTATATAGACATGGATTTGTTAATTCCTGACATAAAACAAGGCTGTGACTTAGAGACTGCCTGACATTTCACCAAAAGACAGAAAATATCTTGCTCCTGGAAAAGTTCTGAATGAGCAAAAAAGAAATAGAATAAACCTGTTTCCTGCTTATACCGTTTAGATACATGCTCCTTCAGCATAACAGTAAAATAACCTGCCAGAGATCAGCATTAACATCGTCCAAAAACACAAGCCATCTTTGGAGCATAAAAACCTTTCTTTTATTTTTATTTTAAAAATAAAGGAAGAAAAAATATTAACAAACAGACATCCATTTACAAAATATGTAAGAACAATACAAACAATACAGAGTTACAGACAAAGTATAGGAAATTAACAATGGTTGTTGTATTACATATTGATATCTTCAAAGTGGTTTCTCAGGAAAACAAATACAGACATGCAATAGTGATCAAACAAGTAATCATTACCTGTTCCTTTCAGTATAGCAATAGAAGATAGTAATCCAACTGTTCGCTATCCTGTATATACCTACATACATGATTTCCCCTTCTTTTCTTTCATAAATACTGTTCTGGACTATGCCCAATGATTTAAAATTCTTACCTTTGGAGATACCTCCTGTAATTGCCCCTGTTCTGAATGATCATCAAATCCTTTAAACTCATCTAATGTAAATTTCCTCTACCTTGTGCTTTGCATCTGCTCTAAAATACAGTTAATAATTTTCATAATTTTAAGGAGTCATGTTGGATGTCCAGTATTTAAAGTGTCTGATATTTATCTGATTTTATTCCTCAAATCATGATGATGAAATTAGCCATCAATCCCGTGTTTTCTTATCAGAATATGTAATTCTTTCCTCTTAAATTTACCTGCCTTTTCTCTTCCCCAGGTAAATGCTAATCTACTGTCACAAAGATTAATTTGAGTTTTCCGAAATTTTATGTAAGTGGAACAATCACTGTGAACTTTTGCCTGGCATCTTACTCAGTGTAATTTTGCATTCCTTCATGTTTCAGAGTAGAATTCCATTACCTTGTTATTTATTTGTGCATTCACATTTTAACAGGTATTTATATTATTTCCAAACTCTTACTCTAAGTAGAGCTGTTGTGAATACTTGTGTTCATTCTTTATAGGGACATCTGTTTTCATTTCTCTTGGATAAATGTCTAGTTGTTTAATTACTGGATCATAAGGTATTTGTTAAACTTTCAAAAAGACTTCCAAACAGTTTCCTGAAGTTGTTATATTAGTATTTTTCAGTTCGCCCACCAAAGTTTGATTCTTTAACCAATAAAACTTGTTATTACTCAAATTCTTCTTCTCCTTATCCTTTCCTCTTTCTTTTTCTCACCTCCCTCTCCCTGCCCCTCTTCCTCCTCCTTTATTCCAGCGCTGTGGATTAAACCCAGGGCTTTCTGTGTTTTGGGAAAATGGTCCATCAGGGAATGACATTCTCTACATCTGTTATCCAACTTCTTAAATTTACCTCTCTTATTGAGTAGATTGATATCTCATTATAGTGTCACTTTGAATTTTTTTAATTATTTGTGACCTGAAGTATCTTTTCTTATATTTATTTACCATAGTTTCAGTTACAAGTAATAAAAAGTATGGGATGGAATCATAAAAATACTCAAGTAGCCCAAAATAAGCCAAAAATAAAAAAGGGGGTTCAAATACATAGAAAAATAGAATGTATATTACTATGAAAAATCATATTAAACATTGACACTAAAGTTAAAAGTCATACACTGAGAGATTCAGAAAAATAACAGGATTCAATTACCACTGCCTAAAAAAAGACACTTCAAATGTAAAGATAGAAACAGGTCACAAGTAATTAGGAAAATCTCACACTACTATTAGCACATCATTGCTTAAATGACTGTGGATTTTAGACAGAGTAGATTTCAGAGTTAAGGGTATTAAAATGAGTCAGAAAGATTCTGTGTAAAGTGTATCAATTGATGGGGGGAATGCAATAGTCCAAAAATGTGTGTCCAACCCATAACCGACCTACAAGATATGCAAGGAGCAAACTGGTGTTTCTGGAAGACAAACACAGGCAGAGTCACACATGTTCAGTGATAAAGCTCTCCCCAAGGGTTAGAAAACAAAACTATCATTCAATTAGAGCTGACTGATGCTATATTTACAAAACACTGTGACAACAATAAAATATTGAAGCATTTGAAATGCACAGGGAATATTACCCAAAATGGCCATATCCTAGGCCATAAGCAAAGTCTCAGGACATCCCAAAGTCCTCAGATCACATAGACTGTGCTATGTTCAAATTAGGAACCAATAACAGTGATGTGTTTGGAAAATCCCCAAATATCCAGAAACTACAAGGTAAATTTTAATTAATCTACAGATCAGAGAAGTGATAGAGAAATGAGTTTTCAATCCAAATAAAAATGAAACTTTAACATATCAAAAATAGTAAGATGTAGCTAATACTGCTTAGAAGCAAATTTGCATCACTGAAACATCTATGCCAAAAAGGAGGAAAATTATCATCAATAATCTTAACAGAGAAGCAAAATCTGAGAAAATCAAGTCCAATGGGGTAGAGGAAATGGAATATTAAATATGAGCAGCACCAATCAATGAAAAAATAAAAATTCCAAAAAGAACAGTGGAAGTGAAACAGGCATCTTGGGGACCAATAGAAATGATAAACCTGTAGCGAGGTTGACAAAGAAAATAAGAAAAAGAAGCAAATCACCTCAATAAAGATGAGCAATGTGACACCAATGCAAATTTTGTACCTTAAAATGAATTTTTAAAATTGGATACAATATAAGAAATCCCTGGAAATATACAAACTAACAAAGCTCATGCAAAAAGAATACATAATTTGCATAGCCATAAATCTATTAAAGAAATTAAAGTCTTAGATAAAACATTATCACAAAGCAACATCTAGGATCAAATATCTTCATGGGAAAATTCAACCAAGCACTTAAGGGAAGAATAATATCAGTTCTACACAGAATCTTCTAGAGAATTGAAGGGGAGACCTTCTCATCTTAGTGAGGTCATCCTGATCTTAATGAAATGAGATCAAAGAAAACTGGAGGTGAATATTCGCCATGCACATAGACGCAGAGAATTCCTATCAAAGAATCAGGAAATCAAGTGCAACTATAAGTATATGAATTTATTTATCTAATGAAGTTTTATTCCAGGGATTTCTGTGTGATTAAAGATTTGAAAATCAACCCTGTTTATTCTTATGGTCAGTTAGAAAATGTTATCTGATTAGCTCCAGAAAAGGTGCTTGACGAAGTACAACACCTACTTCTGAGAGAAACACTGAGAGACCTAAGAATAGAAGTGAACTTATTTGAATTATAGATATGGGGTTGGATTACTGTAGGGTTGGGACATTTCTTTTAACACTGGGGATATTTGGTTTGTGATTCTTGATCATGATAATGGTAGTAGAGTGTCTGATGTGTGGTTAATATCAAAGAATCTCCTCGCAATGCAAAGCCAATTTCTTTACTGATACTTATAGCTAGTTTAACCACACTGACAAGGCTGGCTGAGATCCAGTATAGCACACACGTAATACATGACTGTAAAGAGGAACTCTGGGGGGGCTTTTTAATGGCATGTCACTCGGACAATTGATCGCCTGAATGTTTTCTCTTTCTACGGTTTGTCCTTTGTCTTTAAATAATAGTCTTACATGTGTATGCTCCATGGATTCTGATGATTGTTTTGAAGTATCCATAAGGTATCTACAAAAAGCAACAGTTAATATCATAATTAATCATCAAGGATCTAATGTCATTCTGCTAAAATCAGGAACAAAGCAAGGTGTTATACTCCCACTGATTCTACTCCACCCTACAATAGAGTTTCTAAGCTGGGCAATTAAGTTGAAAAAGAAATGAAAGGCAACCAACTATGAAGAAAACTCTACAAAATCTACAAAGAAAACCATCAGAACTAGTAAATTAATGTAACATGATTTCCAGATACCAGTTGAAATTATACTATTAATTATATTTCTATTACACTAGCAACAAATAATTACAAATTGAGATTAAAGTCATATCATTTATATTTATGTTAAAATATGAAATACTGATGGATAAACTTGACAGAAAATGTACAAGTCCTGTACATGGAAAACTACAAAATATAGTTTTGAAAAATTAAAGAACCAAAGATATGGGAACATGTGCGTTCCTGGTTAGATTTTCATAGTTTGTCCAGCATGATATTTATTGCCGTTCCAGTGATCCTTGGTATAGAAATTGACAATTTTGTTTCTAAAATTTATACAGAAATATGAAGACCCTGGAATAGCAAAAAAATCCTTCAAAAAGAAAAATCTGTGGGACTTTACAATATTTGATTTGAAGCATGATTTTCTGGGTTTAATAGTCAAGAAAGGAAAGTAGTATAAACATAGACGAATAGATCCACATCACAGGTCATTCCACACAATGATCATTTTAGTTTTGCAGGTGCTTTTCAAGCATTTCAGTGGGGCAATTATTAGCATTTTAGTATTTGATGCTAGAACAAATCGTGTCATCAGACAAAAACTAAAATGTGATTCTTATTTTTTATCGTACGTAAAAGTAACTCAGATAGAGCAAAACCTAAATGTCAGGACTACACAACTTTTGAAAGAAAGCACAAGAGAAAATCTTAATGACCTTGAGCCTGCTAAAGACCTTTTTAACTGTGACACACAAAGCCAGAAAAACTCAGTAGATATTGTCTACTATTTGAAATATCTACACAGGGCATCTATTAAAAGTAGCAGCTAATATCACAGTTAGTGATGAGGGATCTAACAGTATTCCGCTAAGGTCAGGAACAAAATAGGGTGTTATATTCTATTATTTTTAGTCTATATTACACTGCAGTTTCTAGGCTGTGTAATCAGTTTGAACAATAAAAGGCAGTCATCTATACAGAAATCTGTAAAGAAAACTCTCAGAACTAGGTCAGAATTTTAAAACCTATGCTTCTCACTAGATACAGCTAGCATACCTGTAATTTCAGCACTCTGGGAAGCTTGTATGTTCTGGGAGGATTGTAAATTCAAGCCCAGCCTGGGCCATTTAGCAACTTCATGATGCCCTGTCCCAAAATAAAAAATAAAAAGAGAGTCTGGGAATATAGCTAAGTGCAAAAATCCTGGGTTCAGTCCCCAGTACTGGGGCAGGAGGAGACATTTTTACAAAAACCAAAACAGGAGCAGAGGAAAAGAAAAAAAAAATTCACAAGGCATGAATCTGAGAAAAAAACTGCATTTAGAAAAAGAAACTTGTACAATGTTTTATCAGACATTCTTGTTCCGATTTTCATCTTTTTATTTTTGTAAATCCTAAACAATCTATGCTACTTTAAACTATCAATGCCAGTCCCAGTTAATAAAGATGCTTTGAATATGTCCAGACTGATAAAGGACAATTTAGACAAAATCTACTATCATAAAATGTATATGTACTTTTTACAAACTTTATGAAAATTACCTCTGGGATCAACTAACACCATACCAGGTTAATAATGGTCGGTCACTCTTCCTGTTTGGTTTTGGTGCTTTTGTTTGGTAGTCTAGACATAGCCAGTGTTTTTTAGGCATGTTTATAAAAGGATTAGGAAGGTGGTCTAACTAAAGGCATCTCTGAAATAAAAAGCATCTTTTTGTGATACTCTGTTGTTGTTAAGAAAAGATTCCAAAAGGAGGCTTCTGGCAAAGAATCATAGTTTCTGACAGATGTTTTCTACAGAGGAGAGAGAGCTCAGCCCCACCTTCCTCAGAAATGCAAGTTTTAGGAGAGGTCTTTCTCTTGGAGCCCCTGGGAAATAAGTTGTAGTGTAGACTGTGTTTCCTCAAACCACTCCTACCATTGTTTGAAATCCAATGGCAAAGGTCTTTTCTGGTAAATAAATGATTTTGCAACTTCAAAATTTTCAAACTAGCTCCTAGACTCAGCACTACAGCCTTGCAACCTAAGTCTAAAAATAAAAGACTGAGGAAGAGGAATATTAAGAAAGCTGACTTTCCCTTATGAATGTGCAACATAAAAGAAAGGTTTTTATGTCCTAAAGTGTGGAAAAGGTTTAAGAAATTATCAGCTCCATCCTCCTTATGTCACAGAGAAACTGAGGCCCAAGACACAGCCACAGGCACAATCTACAAGCCACGATTCAACTTCTAATCTAGGGTGATTTGCACAGTGCCTTCCCAGTGAAGGGAAAATAATCTCTGGCAACATAATTGAGATCACTTAAAGAAGGCAAATAAACTTCCCAAGGTCACATAGTAAGTGGCAGTGCCGGGACAAGAATCCAGATATTCAGATTCTGGTGCCCATAATTTATAGCATCACTGTATTTGATGTGTTGTTATAAAGCCAATAAAAACCTTTTTCTATTCAATGTATATTTGATTTTCGTGAAAGAAACTTTATGGTTTTGTTCTTTTTTTTTTTTTTGTACTGAGAATTGAACTCAGGACCCTATGCTTGCCAGGCAGGAGCTGTACTGCTGAGCTATACCCGTGGCCCATTAACAGTATATTGTTTAACATACAAGTACACAACATATGTTAAGGAGTTACTTGCATGCACGCACACAGATCAACTTTAATAGACATAATATTTACCCTGAATGAATGTACATCAGCTATGCACATAGAACACAAAGCACCTGTTCTGGGGCTATAATTCTCTATTAACAAGAATTTATATATTTTCATGATCCAAGATGTCCTGAAGTGGTGAAAGAAGTTTCTAACTGATGAATAGTAAAAAGAATAAAAATAAAACAAAGGCTTAGATTTATAGTAATATATGTCTGCAGGCATAGTCACATTTATTCATTGATTTCACTTTCCTGGAGAAATTAAGAGAGACTGGACTGATAGGTGAAAAATGAGTGAAAGGAAATTTATCTTGTTTATGTGAATTTGTCTCACTCCCATTTAGCAAAATTTTTTGAATTGGCTACATGAAACACAATAACCACAATGACTTCCACTTTATCAAATGGAAAATTTTCTCTTTATTGCAAATTTAAAAGTAAGAAAAGATTGGGGCATACTCATTATTAATCTATAGACTTCTGTAAATATAACTGATCCATTAAATAAAATGAATTCAGGATATACAAAGAGCTCAAAGAATGTGAGCGTTTGAATCATGGCCCAAGTACTCTTAGCACCTCTGCAAATGGCTGGACTCTGGAAGCGCAGTCTGCATGTGTGATGATTTTGCTTTTGAAATCAAGTTTATCAAGCAGCAGTGACTAAACTGATACTTCACGGGGTGAGCAGAATAAGGTGGTGTACTGGAGGACTTGGGGAAGGCAGCAGTACGGAAACTGGGCAAATCAGCGAGCCGAATTGCAAGTATGTGTAGAATTGGCAAAAGAGCTACTGCTACTAGAGACTGTACTCATAAGGGAGACACATCAGACCTCCATGCTGAAGCAAAATATTGTCTCGCTAGTGTGAGAATCTGAAAGAGCGAATAAAAATTAGGAGGTATGATAGACATTGTGAAATGAAAGGAAACTGCTCAAATGTAAGGAGCAGCTGAGATGAGGAAAAAGAGAAAAGAAAGGGAAATCATGTATGTATGCGTATACAGGAGAGCTAACATAGTTATCCTACTGACTTCTATCACTTTGCTGAAAGGAACAGTTAATGATTAATTATTTGATCAACCTTGCATGTTTATAATTGTTTTCCTGAGAAACCACTTGGAAGATATCAATATGTAATACAACAACCATTGTTAATTTCCTACCACTTTGTAACTCTGTGTTGCTTGTATTGTTCTCATGCTATTTTGTTAATGGATGTCTGTTTGTTAATATTTTCCTTCTTTTATTTTTGAAATAAATTTTTTAAAAAGGAGCTACTACTATTTAGACTCTTCAGCCACTAAACTGTAGTTCTTCATGTATAGCCATAGAAACGAGGTAGATTTTCTATGTGTACATAAACAGTTTCATGATTCACTATTGAAATACAGATGAGAGATGAGAACAAGACAATGATCTCAGTAAGACCTAAAAGAGTAACTCAAGGCTGAGATGCTGATTTCTGCATGCTCAGAGACCTCACAAGAGCAGGGCAGGAAGACAATTCACTTGAGCAATTCTCTGTCTCATATCTTTGCTCACAATTGCATGATACCTCCAATTAAATATTATTTTCCTTTCCTTTATCAAAAAAATTAGATGCTCTCCATTTCATCTTTGGCTCCCAAGGGCACATTATTTTTTAGCCCACCACACTCAAATTTTAAACTTACCTGTGACTATTTTGCTCTTTTTCCAACATCCATAAGCCCTGATAATCACAGCCCAGAACCTCATCTTTCTTTTATTTTAATTACTACAGTACTATCTGATTTCATTTTTCTGATCAACCTTCCACAAAACTTCAAGAAAATCTTTTTCAGCTTCTCCTGAATCCCTAACTTCCCCTCAGCGCTGTAGCTGGGGTGAAATGGCATTTCTCAGACAGCCACGCTCTTAGACCCTGCATTCTCAAATGGTTTTCCACTTTTCATCCCCATATATTGAGGAAAGTTCCCACCTACATTTAATAAAGCAGAACCGTTAAGATCATGCACTGTAAAACAAGACCCGATTAACTTTGCAATTTGAATCCTCCACATTCCCACAGTATAATTTTGGATTGTGATCTTGTCACTCTCTAGGTTTTCTTATTCATGAAAGAGCCATAATAACATTCCTGGATTCTTACAATTGTTGTTAGAATTTAAAATTATCAGATCTATGTGGCCTGTTGTTGCTGCTGCTGTTTCTGCACAAGGCCTGTCACATAAGTACTAGTAATCACTGTTATCAACATCATTGTGATAATCATTCCTTGCAGTAATGGTTTTTTTTTTTCATGTTTTCTGTTTCTTCCCATTCTATAAATGTAGCCTTTTAAAGCTACTTTTGTCCATTTACAGTGTATTACAGAGTAAATTATACATGAATACGTATTGAACTGCTATGAAGTTGCACAGAATGTAACTTTCAAAATACCACCCTCAGTTTGGGGACAACATTTGCTTTTCCTCCACTTCTCTGGCCAAGTTTGTTGCCATTGTCTGCTTTTTAGGTGAAAAGCCTTCCCTGCCACTTTGTCAACTCGAGATTGAACAATCTGTTTAATTTGCCTCTCTCTCTTTTATTTGAGTCTTTTTAAATGAAAGAAATTCCATGTGCAGATGAATTTAAATATCTGTGTTCTGGATCACTTTATTATTCTTCCTGGTTAAGGATAGTGTTCTTTGAAAGAACCAAAACTTGCTGAAGAAAAATGAAAGTATGTAGATACAAGTTTCTAGAGACAGCGTCGTTGGAAGCTACAGAGCCACACCGCTGTACTCACCAGAACCTGGGTGATACACAGGAACAAGGCCCAACACCCCCATCCTGGCTTTACCACAGTGTAGAGGAAATAAGGGAAACACACGCCCCCAAGTGCAACCATGAAAACGCCAAAACTCTGAAACCAAGATGTAGGCACACTAGACCTCCCTCCTTACTTTACAGTAACCTTTCTTCCCCTGCATGAATGTAGTAATTATTGTTACTCTCCTATTATTTTCTTTTGAAATTTTGTTTTTTCTTTAAAATGTTGTTTTTCCTTTAAAATAAAAGAGTAGCATATATAATTTTTGAAATTAATAGAATAAACACACCTGAAATTTTGCTGAAAATTTAACAACAACCTGCTGAGGAAATAAAAATATATATATATACACATTCTTATATATTTTTACAAAAATACCATGTTTTCTATCAGATTGGTTTTGCAATATCCATTTTTGCTTAAGAATTGTCAAGAGTGTTTTAAATTAATCAATGTCTTATTCTTTTCTAAAAACATAAAGAAGGTACCTCTGTTTTACAATTTGAAAAACTATCAAATGCCTATGGTTACCCACTCAGCAATGCCTGGAGGTATGGAGCTCTTTAGTCTGGTTGCTAGGCTAGTAGATTCTATGCACCAGAAAAAGCAGCCAAGGGGACTGGAGAATTGACCAGTACATTGTGGACATTGCCTTTCAGAAACCCTTACCAACATCAAATCAGTGTCTCAGGAGGATCATCCGTCTCTCCATCAATAAGAGTGTTTCTTTAGATAGTCTTAAGCCCCACAGTGGTACTAGTTGCTCTACTGTTATGGCAAGTATAATTTGGTGTTTATCTTTCCAAAGTGTTCGACTGTGTTAATATGAACAGTTTAGTAATTTAGCTTAATTAACAATATCAATCTAAGGTGTTTTGGATTCAGTGTAAGGAAGGGTTAAATTTAGGGGCATGGAATTTAGTAAAAAGCAATCAAGAATTAAGGAAAAAATAGTTTCCTGTTTTGTACTCAACCTCTTCCACTGAATGCTGGGGCAAGGTGGGACTTTCCAAGATCGAGTTGAACAGAACCATGGTACGTTTTTTCCAAGACAAGGTCCTATATGGCTAAGAAGGACACTAATGAAAACTTCCTCTTTAACTGGTCCACATAGGTCATTTTGGTGTTTTGTTTTGTGATATTGAGTGTGCAAGATACAGCCCTAGCTCTTTTTATTTGGAGACAATATTTTGCTACATTGGCCTTGAATGAACTGAAGACCCTCCTGCACCATCTTCCAAAATCTGGGATTACAGAAAAAAATTTTCAGTCACATTTTTGCACTAAAATGCAGGGAAAAAACAAGCTTTTCGGATATAGGGTTCATTCCACGTTGGAGTGGTCAGTATGCGTGGCACATGCAGCATCCTGTCAGCTAGAACTTACAGACAGAAGTGATGTACAAGCCAAACAGTGGGCCTAGCTGTTCCCGAATTTTACCTGAGAAGTGCAAGGTCTATCCACACGCTGGAGGCAGATGGGGAGTTTTATAACCTTCTGTTACCCAAAACACTCCAATCAATTTAATCAGATTCTTTAAGATTCAGCTTTTGAAAAATGTTGTCTTGCATGTCCTAATGTGGAGCCAGGTTTAAGAAGCATAGGCCAGCCTTTGGGGAAATAAAAGTTATTAAGAACACATGGGAAACAGGTTCTAGCCAGCTGGCTGTTCTTCTCCAAAAATTAAAAGAAGACAAAGAGAGAGAAAAGTAAAAACATTCAGGAGAACTTCAAGTTTTCAGGAAACGATGGAAAAGAAGACTTAGAAGGTGGCCTAGATGGTTCATCCACAGGGCTGCCTCACAAGCAAAGTGTCCAGAGCAGCGTTCTTCATCTCAGAATGCGATGGGAGAGACAAAATTCAAACTGCTCTGTTCTTCTAGATCACAGAGTCTGTTTAAACACAAAGAGAAAATCCCCAGCATAGTATTCTCCCTGGAATATTGCATATAACGAAGATTTAGTCATGCATTAATGCCATGAACACTTGAATTTTTCAGAGACTATTTTCAAGATATAAGGAAAAGAAGGAACACCGAATGAAAAGTGTGATCTAGAGCACCAAGAATTTTTCCTTAAAAAAATAACTTTGCAAAATCTTTGTAAAGTTACTGAGTTGATGTTTGCTCATTCCATCATTTCTTTACTCAGTCAATGAACTTACATTGCTGAACCATCGCTTGTCAGGTATTTTCCTTAGTGCTTGGCTTAGTACATGGAGTCATTCTGGACTTCTGGCTGTAAGACTCTTATAGTCTGGTGAATTGTGTGTGGCTATGGTACAGTAAAAGTTGAAAATGTGGAAATTGCAGGAAAGATGTCAAAATATGAGGAAGGATTCCTCAGAGAAGTGCCATTTTAGTAAGTACTAAAAATGAATATGTTCTAAACAGCCCAAACTGGGGATAAGAATCATGAACTGGGCTGGGTATAGTAGGGTACACATATAATCCCAACACTCAGGGAGGCTGAGGCAGGAGAATTGCCTTGAGTTCAAAGCCAGCCTGGGCTACATAGTGAGTTCAAAGCCAGCCTGAACTCCAAGACGAGACAGTGTCTCAAAACACAAATCAATTAATTAAAAATAAAATAATTGAGAATCAGAATAGCAAGAGCAAAGCCTTCCATTTGACCTGAAAACACTAGCTAGATGTACTTTAAACTGCACTCTTTTTTTCCTGAGAAAACTCAAATTACAGTCCTAACCTTAACCCCCAAATCTGTCACAAAATATTTTGCTTTTATTATGATTCTCACATCGCTCCAGTATATCAATAGCTTTTGGAAACAGAGGCATCAACCCACATATAGCATTCCGTTTTAAGAGTGGCATTTCCATTTACAAAATAGAGTAATTCTCATTACTGGAAATTAAATGAACACTGGCAGTGAGCTACATTCTTTTCAATTGGAAAAGAGGTTGAAAGAACTGCTGTGAATTCAGTGTCTTGGATTTCAAGTTTGAGACGCAAAGGTGGAAGATGGAGCCTCACCCCGAGGGACTACTGTTGAGAGACAGTGCCTGTTTTATGTACGCATGGTAGGAAAATGAAAGTACAAAGATTGGTCTGATGAATGTGCCCGGGATGAATTCTGAAATGGTGATGCTGGAGTTAGCGAGAGAGGCCACAGTGCAAAAGAGAAATTGTGAGGGTCTGAAATCAAAGTCTTTCTAGAAATAAAAGTCTAACTCCAGGCTAGAGAGAGAATGAGTGACCAAGTGAACTTATGACCTCTGAGAACTATGCCTACAAAGATTTTTAATATGTAATACTTGCAATTTTCATATGCAGCTTTCATATTAATTCTACTATGAAACAAGGATATTCGTGCTTAAAACTTTGAGGCTACATGTTTATTACCCTCCATTGACTACCAACAATGATATTATGTTAAAATGAGAAGGACTGAATTATACATGGTTGACTAATAACACTGGGTTTGAAGATACCCACAGATTTCTACACCATCCTCTACAACGCTGCTTATCTCATCTGTAATATAGCCCTGGGGATTTTCAGAAAAATAGCATGTAATGTCAACTATGTACTTAAACTGTACACATAAAACCCTTGGGAACTATCAAGTTATCAGTCTTTACTGCTGAAAACATAACATGATTTAAATAGAACTACTCTAAATTGTTCAGATTGCATTTATGCAATATTTTGAGTGAGATGAAGACAGAGAGATTTTCACCCAAATGACTAGTTCAGTCACCTCCAGTTTTATAGTGGATTATGATGTTTTTATGAAATCAGCCAAAGATATAAAAAGTTTCCTCTCCAAAAAATGACAGGTCTTTCTTTATATTTCTAGATTTGGACAGTATTAACAAAATATTCTTTGTTCCTGAAAGGAAAATAAAACAGGGTATTACTTGTGACCCTTTTAAGTTCTTCATGAAGTTTTTAAAGAAGTCTACCAAGAATAGCCTTATGATCTCACAAAAATAGTTTTCTTTGATTTTATTTACAATCCATAATGGAAACAATGTACTTTCATAAAAAGAAATACCTTGAGGCAAATAACTAATGTTTACAACTCTTTATTGTTTATGTTTGTAAGCAGATTTTCTCTTTGAATTCTTAGAGCACATTCAGATCCCCAATTACTCATGCGTGTATTTATGCTTCATCTTGGAAATGTGCTCACCCTGCTGCCCAGAGTTTGCGCTCATCCTGCAGTTCTCACAGCTTCTTCTCCCTTCCCTATAGTAGTAGAAAAGAGAAACCTGAGCACCAAAAGGACATTTATTTCAAAATACTCACACAATTTCTCTTCTACTGTCAGGAAGACAGGAGGAGGAGGAAGAAGATGAAAAGGAGAGAAGGAAATGAATGAGTAGAGTGCCAACTGTTTGTTTGGGGAAGAAAAGTTTATACCACATGGCACAAGAGATTGTAATGTCTTTTAACTAAAGCAGAGCTTCCAGGCAAGGTCTACAGGAAGGACTTCCCGTTCCACAGGCTCTAAACCCAATGACTACACAAAGACAGATTGTGACAATGCTTTAATGATTAATTTCTATTATTTTCAAATTACTTAAGAGAATGTTAGAGGTTAATTTCCTAGGTCTTTAAATATCAAGTTCATATAAGCACTAGGATAAAAGACAGGACTTTTCTGGACCTCAGGGTACTCTGAGAACACAGTGGTAGAAAAAGCCACTCAGCATTCCTCATAATCACCACAGGTCAGGGACAAACTAAGAATACTATACCGTTCTAGAGAATACATTAGTGGTGACTAAAATACTTTCAATTATCAAACTGTAATCAGGTTAAGAGGCTAAATTGTTCTGTTTTTGTTTTTGTTTTTGTTTTTACCACATGGGTCTTGTGTGATTCATTGACTAGTCATTGACTTTGGTTAAGTAGAAACCACTTAGATTATTTGTTATGAGGCCACAACAAAACCATTAAATGATGAATTCAAAGTGGAATGGATTGCACTGCGGACACAACTATATATTGCATGACTTTTGAAACTGTTTGGGTTATTTACAGCCAGAATCTTGGATGCATCCACTCGCTTGTGCAGTTTGGACTGCTACTGGTAGATGGCGCTGTCAGGATGTAATTCGTCCTTGTGGAGACATTCCCCACTCAGAATTTCAAAAGCCAGTTGCCTCCTTGCAATTTTTTGCAGAATGCTCTAGGGTAATAAACACACTGAGAATTAATCTCCCAGGTGATTATCTAACATGTAATTATGTTTTGTAAAGTATTTTAGGTTCATTATTGTTCCAGACATTGCTCTACTTCTCGTGTCCCTGACGGACTTTGACTTCACCGACACTTAAGCATATTTTAAACATTTTTTTGGGACGTTTCTTTTCAGGTTTTGTATTTTCCTGCACACTTTGATTCTTGTGATGAATTTTATCGGCTTGGCAAGTGAAAGCTGTTTATGGAACAAGACCCCTCTTGTCTCTGTCACTGTGTTCTTTTCCAGTTCAGTTTCCCGTTCCAGAACATGTAAACCTTGACGACGGCGCTGGTGACGGTGATGGGGAGAACCAAGACGAGATGTCCGAGGCAGCATCCTTTTATCCTCAGCCTAAGCACTGAAGACTTCCTTGTTCGCTTACTTAGGGGCTTTAGTAAACCATTTGAGCATATGAGAAAAAGGATCCTGAAATGTGTAGAAAGAGCATATAATTCTAGGGGAGGAAAAACACAAGAACAAAACAAGGAAATATATCTTTCAGGTTCAATTTCCCTAGTAACACAGTGGTAAAGTCAGCCATTTTTCTGGTTTAGTCAACACAAATTTGTCACCTCTGACCACTGGAAAAATAGGGGTTTTCCACATCTACATGTTATGGATTGTTCTTCAATGAGAAAAACAACAACAATAATAAAATACTTCTTAGAAGTTTGTCCCTCAATCTACTTCACTACTGAAAATTGAAATTTAACTGGAGGAGTTAATCCCTGATTTTTATTTCAAATTTAAAAACAAAGTTGTAAATGATACACAAATACAATATTTGGCAAAATGTTTTGTTCAATAGATTATAATACTAACATAAATCATCGGTCACCTAAAATGCTCATTTATTAATGCTGTCATTGAAAAATTCTTTAAAGGCTACCTCATTTGTACAGTTTTAAGACTGGAATTTCATATTAAAAGCACACAAGGAGTATTCTTGAAAGAAATGACTGTCTTCTTTTTTCTCTATAAATTTCACATGATATTTAATGCAATCAATATATATATATTAAGCACATAAGAAGCATTCCAAATTTGTCATTATAATCCATAACTATAAAGTAAGTGGGCATTTTAAAAAATTTTACTTTTATTTTAAAGTTCAATTTTTTCTTGCTCTAATTATGAAAATAGAAAAGACAGAAATATAAAAAACTAGCATGACATTAAACCATTTTCCTGACCTGTGTAGATTGCTTTTATTTCCAACCATAACCTTGACACTTACAATTCCTCATATCATGTGGCTGTGTGACTCTGACAAATGTGTCCTCTTTAGTACTGACCAAGCCACATGAAATGTCATGCATTGTGAAATGACAGTTTATATTTACTGCTGAGAATTGTATGGTAGTGAAAATTCCCATCGGGAGACAAGAATTCAGGAACCCAAATATCTACCCTTCTGACATAAGGACACAACTGTGGGAAAGAATGAGACCGAAGTCACAGAGCCTCAGCTTCGTTTACAGAGAAACATGCACTTTGGGACCTAGTTTAAATCAGCTCAGTGACTTTTACTTGCCCATTATGAGTTTTTCCCCTTTGTATTGTACTTGTTGGGTATCTTTGGGGGGGTGATCTACATGCATGCTCATATTAATTGTATGTAGACAAAAGCACACGTGTATATATACAAAAACACATATACATGTATATTAACACATGTATTTAGAGTATGTTCTTAGAGTTTTAGTATACCAGAGGTCTAAATTATTGCAAGACTAGTTGAAGACTTATCATTGTAGTATAGCAATTATAAATCATGCACATTGAGAATATCTTTATTTGTATCACTTTCTATATCAAAAACCTGAATGATATTTTCACCTCCAAAACAAACATTTCAAAAACTACCAGATTTGGTTTAGTAAGTGTAATTCATCTTTGTCAAAGAATACTTATTTGGTACATTATTGGTTAAGACTATTTTTATATTCTGCTAGAAAGAAAATCTTTTAGGCCGGGTGTGGTGGCACATTCCTGTAATCCCAGCACTTGGGAGACTGAGGCAGGAGGATCATTGTGAGCTTGAGACCAGCCTGGGCTACAAAGTGAGCTCAAGGCCAGCCTGAACTGCATAGTGAGACCCTGTCTCAAAAATACAAAAAGAAAATAAAATCTTTTTTGTGGTTCTTTATATAAATATAATGTTAAAATATGAATGTTATCGTTTAGGGTGCTGTGAACAATGCCAAATTGATGAGGCTGGTGGTGCAAGTCTGTAATTTCAGCACTTTCGAGGCTGAGGCAGAAGGACCCACGTGAGGTTGAGGTCAGCCTTGGATACACAGTGACTAACAATAAATTATTTTAATACTTCTTGTACCTGAGGCTGAACTTAGAAATAAATTTCTTGTATAGTACTTCGAACGCAGACTTGCTTCAAATTAAGATGGCCTCTTGTAAAACTAATGAACAGTTTGAAAATTGCACAGGTATAAAATATGTTTTCTCAGATCCGGTCCTTTCGTATGTATTATGCATCTGGCAGAAGTCAATATTATCTTTCAGTTCACATCATGCCTCGGTGTGGGCCGTGAATGCATAGTGTGCATACATGCAGAGAGAGAGAGACTCTCATTTTTCTTAATAATTAGGATGCAAGTATCCATGCTTTGAAAATCAGAAAATTTTACTGTAGCACATCTAATAGGAGAAGGCACATTAAATAAAGAGTAGTGCTTTACATCATTATAATTGATCCTTTGCCACCTTTTAAAAGAGAATATTGTCTTTATCTGGGCTGAAAAAATAGTGACGTCCTCGTGTACATTTTAATTTAGTCCATATTCAGAAAATTAACAATTTTAAAAATCTATTTGTCTTTTTACTATTCTTTTCTTGAAATTTGTAATACAGCCACATAGCACTTAAGTATTTGCTCGGCAAATTAACAAGGTGGATGTTGTCAGTGGTGATTACACTTCCAACTTGACTCCTGTCTTGCTTATGTGTTGTGCAAAAATAATAACTGCATTGTTATTGCCAAAAATTATTAAATATGACAGAAATTAAGTTAAGATGTCGAGTTCAGATGCCACAACCAGATTGGAATGGGAAGACTCCCATTGCCATATGTGACATTGTCTGAACTCTTACCCTGCTCTTGGGGATCTAAGGTCTGGGAAAGCCAGGGAAGGAGCAGAAATACGCCGGGATGGAAAAGCAAGCTCTGTTAGGAGACCCCGTCCTCTTACCCTGGAATCCCACCCAGAGTTCTTCCTCTTGCCCTTTCTGAGTTCCACGCTCTAACTTTGGCTGCGTGATTACCCTCTGCCTGCTCTGCCTGTTTTCACCAAACTCCGTTTATTCTGTATTTCTTCCCCAAAACAGAGTGCAAGTCATAGCGCTGTTTCCGTTCTGCTTTCCTGGAAGGAAGAGCACAGATACCCAAAGGTGTTTTAAAGACTTCATAGCCACTAACAAATGGAAAGAGAAGCTGTGAAGAGAGTCACTTCTTACTTTCCTCTGAATTTTCCCTCTTTTGTCTTCTTCTCTGAAAGTATGGAGGCATACAAGCACACGGATAGCGATTATAAAAGGTGTAGAAACGCCCAGCATAGTTCCTGTTTATTCAGAGGCTCCTTAACAGGCTGCACATCTCTGGTCACTTTTTCTGATGTCATGGAGCGTCACCTTTCAAGGAAAAAACGTGGGGGAGATCCTTGTCCCCTAGAAGACTGGGGCTGGCGAGGGAGAGGCAAAGGCGCGCTGTCCTCTGCATCACCACAGCCTCTGTCAGCATGAGTTCTGCCGTACTAAACCCAGCCCTTGCCTGGAATTAAGTTGAAGTAACACATGTGACCAGACCTAAAGTCAGATGGGCTAATAAATATGATCAGGACTATAGGGAACACACCGAAGGCACTGCTGTTTGTATAGTGTGTGTGCGCGCGCGCGCGCGCACGCGCGCGCAGGCGCGTGCGTGTGCGTGTGTGTGTGTGTGTGTGTGTATAGATATTTTTGCAAATATCAGATGTAGAGAAAATTAGTTTTTTAAAAAAAGCAAATGTAATAGGAGAAAAAGGAATGGAAATCCCTTGGAATATGATTTTGAAAAGGCAAGAGATTTTCTAAACCTCTAGGCTGGAAGAAAGTTTATCTAGTGCCATTAAAATTTAAGGCTGACACTTAAATTGGGTGAACGCATATTGAGAATGTGTCTTCACTTTTAATTGTGCATGGATTTCCTTAAAAGGATCTCCTTTCTTTGTTTTCAGGCACATTAGATACTCTCGCAGAATGTTACTAAAGTGTATGTGCTCCCAAGAATAATAAAAATTATAACATACGTCAGCATAAAACAGTGAACCTACAGACTGGCTGAAAAATGGATGTCCAATTTTCTGTGTGACAAACTTCTGTTTTATTTCTAAAAAATTTCATTTCATCTTCACTTCTCTATATGTTAAGCTCCAACCCTGCCTCCAAACTCCAAGGGAATTTTAGTAAAAGTTTAAATGGATGCTCCTGTGAGTTCCAGAAATACAAATCCTACGCATACATGAAAGTGTGAGGTTTTTCTGTTTACCCTCAAATAAGTCCTAGAAGTCAGTTTAAGAAACACAAGTATGAGTGTATCAACTTTCCAAATGGTGTGCATTTAAATCTCAGTAACAAAACCATTCTCAGCTTAGCATTATTGCAGTGAAGGTTATTGTCAGTCTTACAACAATAATAAATACTAATTCCTCTGGATCAGTTATCGTTTTAAGGGCTGGGGATATAGCTCAGTGGAATAAGCGCCTGCCTAGCAAGCGCAGGGTCCTGAGTTCGATCCCCGGTACCGCCAAAAAAAAAAAAAAAAGTTATCGTTATGATGTGATACAGATGACAGGAATATTATGCTCATACCACATGACTTCAAGTATCAATTAACTGCAGCTCAACTGCCCAACTTATTCTTACCAGTTTCTACCATAAAGAATACTACATATATGCCGTGTGTGTGTGTGTGTGTGTGTGTGTGTGTGTGTGTGTGTTAAAGGCTGCTCCATTGCCTCCATAGCACAATGGCTCCCCTAAGAGAGTCACAGCTTTCCATCGACTGCTTTGTAGATTCACTTGCTGTGAGTTATTTCTGGCCAGTGGAAAGCACGTAGTTAACTTTTGGGTATTATCCGAGCAGGCACTCTATGACTTTACCAGAGATTGTTTCTGTAGGAATAAATCTGTGTGTTATTTGCTTAGTAAAAAACAGAGTATACTGACAGGGAGTGGTGGAGAGTTAGAAAACAGCAGGGTTAAGGGAAAACATGCTTATTTTAAAACACACCTAGGACAAAAAAGATGTGTCATTTTTTCTCCCTCTGAAAAGAGTAGGCTATGGAAATAATCTGTGTATGCAGTTATACCCAGGAAAACCTTAAACTGTTTAACTTCTCTGGACAAATATTTAACATTTTTATGTATAGCTCCTAATTTTGTTGTCACTGATTTCTGTTCCCCTGATTTGTTATTGTTTCATGATTTTTAACACCATTTTATTGTGCTTAATCCAAGAAGAGATTAGCATATGCAGCTCTCCATGTCCTTTTAAAAAGTTCTCCGTTCAACTGATCATATACATAAGAAGAGCTATAATATGCACATGTACAGATACCCCCCACACACACATGCACACACTCGCATGCACACACACATACCAGTTTTTCCTTTTGCTATGAGCATGCACATATAGCAGGACTGGATCCTGAAAAGTCAACAATAAGAGACTGAACAACCTGCTTAAGAAATGGACCACATTCCTGAAAAGATACCAAAGAAGGTATACAGATAGCAAATATGCATATGAAAATACATGTCACATTATGTGCCACCAGGGAAGTGCAGTAACACAAATCTTAACTGAAAACAAACAAACACACAAACCAAAAAACCACTATGACATATCGCTACACATTTCACATGGCCCACATGCAGAGCACGGACAATACCGAGGCCGGTAGGGCTGTGGAGCTACAGGGATACTCATTCATTGCTGGTGGGAAGACAAAATGAAACAGATATTTTGGAAATATTTTGACAGATTTATGCAAAAGTAAACATGAGCCAGCCATCACACTCTGCATATCTTTCACATCTACCCAAAGGAGCTAAATGTTTATGCCCACACAAACCTGGATATGAATATTTTTACAGAGAATTGACTCACAGTTGCTGAAACTTGGAAATAACCAAAATGTCTTTCAGTAGGTGACAGGAAAATAAATTGTGGTATATCCAGACAATGGAATTTATTTTAGTGCTATAAAGAAATATGCTATCAATTCATGAAAAGACATGGAGGAATATTAGTAACATTTTGCCAAAGAAAATAATCCAGTGTAAAAAGGCTCCATAGTGTATGATTCCTTTTCACATGTATACCGCTTTCAAAGAGGCAAAGTTACAGAGAAAGATAAGTGGTTGCCTAGGGTCTGAGTAGAGGGAAGGACAGGCAGACCATGGAAGGATCCTAAGACAGTGAAACTCTCATACCATACTGATGGATTCACACCATTCTGCATTTCTCAGAGAATGCAAAACACCAGTGTGGTGAAAAAAATACATCCATAAAAGTTTATGGATTGTGACAAATGTACCACTTTGGTGCTAGATGTTTGTTACCAGTTAAGGCTGCACATGTATGGAGTGACACTCTATATTTTTGCTGTGAACATGAAGCTTCTCAAAAAAAAGTTTGACAGATAACAAAACCAAACCTAAAACCTTTGTTTTCTTCTAAGGAACCGGGTGAATGAAGTTGCGTATATTAAAATGGAGCCACACAGTATCTTCCCGGGCAGGTCACAAAGCCCTTCTTAGAGACCGAGTCATAAATATTATATTCTCATCAGTCCCTCACACAAGATTTTATTACTCATTGCCACAAAGGTTAATATAATCGATCCTAATGATTAAATCCATTTTATAAATGAGAAGATTTTTGAATTTCAAACTGCTACATGCTAGGACTAATTATTTTCTGCAGTGATGAGGGAAAGGTTTAAAAGTTATTTGGAAATACACATATGGTTTGTAAATTTCCTTTTAGCCACCGACTTAAACCTCCTTTTCAACACAACATTTTTTAAAACTGAAAATCAAGATAGGGCAAATTCTGTTTAACCTATGTACTTTTTACTTCTCTTCTTCCTACTATTTTTCTTTCTTAGTCTAGGAAGTAGACAGGAAAAAAGGTGTAAAAGAAAATCAATGAATCTGAATTTTTCAAAACAAAGCACTTACAATTTACCTGACATATGCTAAAATGTAAAAGTTGAAATTTATGTTCCTCAAAACTTGTGGTATTGATATACATGAGATGAATTTGATTTCTAAATGTGGATAAAGTACATTTAGTTTTTCATAACTTTCCAGAGTAATTTTTTCATTTAAAATCTCTCCATTTGATTTACTTCAATTATTTTATTTTATTTTGGTTTGGTTTGGTTTCTCACACAACACACAAACCCTTCAGCACACTGTTTCTGTTACGGGCAATTGGTAATTCTGTAGTCTATAGCTACTGATATCTATCGACCCATAGGCTTCCCCAATGGGACTCAAAATCCATGGCTAACATAAATTCCAGTTGGGAGGATGACTAGGCAAACCCATTCCACTGTGAGAAGCAATGTAGCAAATGTTCAACATATTTCAGTTAAATTAATAAATGAAAGATCTAGTGGAATTATGAATGGACATCCCTAAAGCATTCCCCTAAATATACCTGGAAAATCTTCCTTTAAAACACGAGGTTTTTTAACCTGTAAAAATGAAAAATAATACATGTTTTTCTTCTTCTTATTGTGAATTTTATGATAATGAAATTTATGTTAATAATATGCAATAGGCCACCGTCTAGGAACCATTCCATTTGTAAGTCTTTAAAAATCCTCTTGCTGCTGGGTGAAATGAGATCTATTACAGCCACAGTTTTCCTGCAGCCCTGAAATATGAATGGTTTTTTTCTAAGTGGCATTTCCATCACATGGATTGAATTTTAAACTATGTTTTTCAATGGCCAATCAGACATTGTAAAATAGTTATGCTACTGACTTGGTATGTGTTCAATGTCAAGCCACGTTT
Source organism: Dinomys branickii (assembly GCA_004027595.1). NCBI lineage: Eukaryota > Metazoa > Chordata > Mammalia > Rodentia > Dinomyidae > Dinomys > Dinomys branickii. Next base: position 32,591 of record PVLD010013471.1, on the reverse strand, counting down.
TTCCATTGACAGCTTGAGAAGGTTGTAAAACTATTAAAATTTTAAACTCGTGGTTCAAAGAAAGTTTTTGCAGTTAGGCTGCTTTTAATTTTCTTATTCTATATAGTGAACACCTGCCGCTTTTTTTGTATTAAACCAGTCTACAATTGCTTGGATTCTTTTTTTTTTGAAGCCTAGGAAAAACTGAAAAGGTGTAAAATCTTTGAATGAAAGAAAAAAGTAACTATTTGTAGATAAACATTACATATTTTCAGAGTGTTATAAGATACTCTTTAAAAATTTATTTAACTAATTATGTATGTGTGTTTGCTAATATGTTTTCATTCTTTTATTTTTAAAATAAAAAAATAAATAAAATAATGAAAATTTTAAAGGAAAGAGTGATTTGCTTTTTTAGATGAATTAAGAGATTCTAAGAGAGTAATTCAAGCTGCAGTGGTCGTCACCCACTATCACTATGCTAATTTGTGAGCATCCAGTTAAATACAGATTTTCCTATAGGTCAACAGTCATATACAAATAGGTGTTATGGGGTCCATCACACAGAGACATCTGATTAGCAGCCATTTAATTAAATAAAAATAAATATATTTTAAGACTCAACTCATTATATAAACTGACTTTGTGTCAGACACCCTTCCAGGTATCCAGATTACGCAGGAAAAACATTTAGATCTACTCTTAAAAACTCACAGCCTAGAGGAGGAGAAAGACAAACGCATAATATAGTGCAGTGAGATAAGTGGTGGGCAGAGCACTCAACCCTAATGTCACATGACAAGCACCGCAGAAATCTTTTAAAATAACTTTCCCTATGCTAACTAGGCTCTGGCTACCAATATGCAACTCTCAGCTCCTATGAGATTGGCCTTTCAGAACCACCTCGGAATGAAATCACATAGCATTTGATAATCTGTGCCTGGCTTCTTTCACTTAACATTTTGTTCTCCAGGCTTGTCCATACTGTTGCAAGTGACAGTATTTCATCCTTATCATGACTGGCTAGTATGCTGCTGAAAACTTGTAGCACAAATACCATATTTTCTTCATTCTTTCATGGGGTTAATGAGAGATTGTTCAGTGGGTAGAATGTTAAATTTAGATAAGAGGGATAAATTCTGGTGTTCTATTACACAGTAGGCTTATAGAACAGTAATCAGTGTATATTTTAAAAGAGCTAGGAAAAAGGGTTTTGAATATTCTCATCACAAAGAAAAGATGTTTAAGCAGTTAATAAGCTAATTACATTGATTTGATCATTGTACAATGAGCATTTTCACTATGTTGTATTCCATAAATATGTACAATTAAATGTCAACCAAAAATAAAAATAAAACAGGAAAAATATTCCATGTCCAGGTGCCACCTCAAATCAATTATATGCATGGATAGGAAAAATTTTAGCTAAATTTGCATTTTGTTCTTTTGGCAATATTATTTAGATTGGATTTAACAATGCCTAAACTAGAAGCAAAATAGTGTAGAAGTGATTTTACAAAACTAGCGATACAGACATTTTTAAAGATAATGTTCAAAAATTAACATGTTTGAGGGATAGAATTAATAAAATTTGACAGCTGGGAGAGTTTGGTAGCTAAGAGAAATGGAAGATTCCATGTAAACTAGTTCTTGCTGTTTGCCTACACATGAGAGTGAATTGGGTGTTATCTGAAACACTGGCTCATTTGGGTTAGAAATTTAACTTGGAGAGAGCAAATGTATCAGGAATAACATTACTCAAGTTTTCAAATTACTAGGTGTATGAAGTGAGTGTTGACAATTATAAATTGTTAAATCATAAGATTTTATGCAACTCAAAATATGTTTTATGAAAATCTCATTAGAATTACATGGATGGTAGGTCTTAAAATTTTCCTACTGAGCAAGTGTGATGAATGCTTTGTATCTAGTTAGGTTAACTATATGAGCTCTGGTAGCAAATTTCCTTATAATATGTATCATAGTTAAAATTTTATTTGAAAGAGTGTAAGATATTGTTCAGATTTTTTAGTGACCTCAGTCCTGTGGCTTTCAACTTCTCATGTGATTTTCATTTAAGTAGAAATTCCCCTTCTAGAGGAATTTTCATTAACTTCAGCTAGTGAAGTATAAATAGTGTACTTTATTGGTATAATATTGATTTTCCTTCTCATATATTATTTTCCACAGCTTTATATATTATAACTTTATGCTTTACATATCACACACGATTAAATGTTGACTTGTTTTAGCATCAGCCACACCAGGGTGTTATTATTTTTCATCAAAATTCTTCTACTGAAACCTGTTGATATTATTGAATAATGGTTTTGAAATCCACTCTGGGATCTTGTATTTAATATACCATTACAATCTGGAATTTAATATAGGTAAGTAGTACTAGGTGTACCTGAAGGAATGTGCCTACAAGCCAATGTTTTTTAATGATTTAAGTGATGCATTCTTTCATCTGTGTAAGAGCCTTTAATCAAGCATCTTCAAATTTGCTAATGTAACATACAGAATGTTAATTTTTTAATTGAAATTCAAAATTATACTGTAAACCAATACAAAATCAACTTTGAAGTCCAATCAAATGTTTCAATGCTGGTTAAAATTAAATGTTTCAGTGCTGGTTAAAAATGCTGGAGAAATGTAACCAGTACTTATTGCCTACTGAAGCTTGAGGGCTATGCAAGGTACATAACTATAGCTAACAATGAATGCCTGAATATTTACCTCTGCCAGATACTTCTCCATTTACCACACACCAAATGCCTCATAAAATACTCAATTCAACGATCCTTAGTCATTATACCCACTTTTACAGATGAAGACACTAAGGTGCAAAGAGATGAAAGAGATGAAATAACTTGCCTATGAATTAGAATGTGATAATCCAGGCTTCAAATCTGAGCATTCTAACCTGCTCTTAAATCCCTTCCTCTCAAATTTATTAATCAGATACCTCCTGCAAGGAATATACAGAGTTAAGAAAAACAAAAACAAAACAATTAGGAAGAGGAACTTTCCAAAGTTAGATTATCTTTTATAATTGCTGGAGGTGTTAAGAAAAATAGAAAATTATCAAGAAAGGGTTCATGTCAAGAAGATCTGAGCTGCAATTTGAAAGTGTTGCACTTTAACCCAATCCTAGTTTATAGATATATGCTTTGGGGCAAATAACTTCATTAATGTCTTACTGGCTGAGAAGTTACTATTCTCTTCTGAAGATTTCTTTAGAAGTAATATATGTTATGTGTAGATGACTGAGTAAATACATTAAGTTTCCTGGGAGAAAGCAAGTGAGTCTAAGGCACAACCTTACATGATCTAGAGAGCAGGAAAGAAAGCAGAGTTGAAAAAGCAAAGAAAGAGTATGTTACTCTGTCCATATCTTGCTCTTCCCATCTGATGAAATAAATATCCTCCCGTCTCTAAAGGGAGAAGACATAGAACCTTTAATGAGATTCTTTGGAGATTTAAATGGATAAAATTAAATCTGAACTCTGTTTGAGGGAAGAATATTCTCTTTTTCACAGAAAGATATTTGGATATAATTATCTCTTTAAAGTTTAAGAATAACCTTCTTTCCATGCCCTGAAATCAATAATTCCACTAGTTCAAATCCACATTTCTGAGGGGTGAAGTAATCATTAAGACACTATTTGATTCTCCTGGCTACATTTTGTGCCTGAACATAGGGCCATTTGCTGTATAAGAGGATGATACAAATTAAAGCTTTTGACCTTTGAGAGATAAATGAACTTCTAAGGATTTAGATAAATACCTGTGGCCATTTATATTATTTAATGTATTAATTTTCAAAAATATACTTTGAAATTACTATATAAAATAATACATGACTGACAAGTCACTCTCCACTTTGGTGAAATACTTTCATTCACTACATGGGGTTGAAGTTTGTTTCTCTAAAATTTATGTCCACCTGGAAAATCACCATGTGAACTTATTTGCACATAGCCTGTTTACAGATAACGAAGATGAGATCATGCTAGAGTGGTCTCCAAATCCAGAAGAAAAGGTAAGCAGTGCACAAGGGCAAATACCGACAGAGGCAGGAGTGATAAACTAGACAAAGCCCGTCAAAGATCACTGGCAAGTACTGGAGCTAAGAGACAGCTGGGCCCCAGGGCAAGTAGAAGGATATGGTCCCACTTGCATCTTAACTGTGTAAGTCTAACTTGCAAACCTGAGAGTAAACTGATACCTATAGTTTTAAACTACTCATTTTGTAGTAATTTGTTATGGAAGACTTACCAAAATCTCTGTACTCTTCACGTGCATGTTCTCTATTTTTGGATTTGTCCACATCATGCACTGAAGACCCTGCTTGGATGTGCCTTGAAAGGTTCTATACAAGAATATGTACTCCTGTCTTGGTTACTTTGCTCTTGTTGCGGAGATAAAATACCTGACACCCAAAATTAAGGAAGGCAAGTTTTATGTAGCTCACAGTTTGTGGAGATTCCAGTCCATACTGCGCTGGCTCCAAGGCAGAGTGGCATGTGGCAGAGCACAACAGTTCATGGCTGCAGAAAACAGCTAACACAACAAGAGTGAAAAAGAAGAGTGGGGGAGTGGTGGCAAGCAGCCTCTTTTTCTCCCTTACATACGTACAACTACGGGACCCTGGGGCGGGTGTAGCACTCACACCCATAATCCCAGCCTTAGATCATGGATGGATCATAAACTCTAGAAGCCAGCCCCTATCACCGCATGAGGCTTTGGGGGGACATCAAGGCACAAACAATAACACCTCCTCATCTTGTTGTAAATCACTTGAGAGAGCTCTTGAAAGCTGCATAGTTCTCTAACTCAGTATTTACCTCATCTTATTTTATCTTTCATGAAATACTAAGCTATTATGTGCTTTTCTTCCGGAAAGTGTATGTGGTTGATCTCACAACTTAATCATTCTCTCCCTTCGTGTAATCTTTGAAACACTTATTTGTACTATTCCAAACAAATTAGACATGTAACATAATGCTGAGTCATTTCCTGGGGAAAAATTAAATTTATATGGAGTTTTTTCTTTTTTTGTTATTGCTCTCCGGTTCTAAGAGAATTTGTATATATACTAAAAATTATTATTAATCAGATTGTTTCCCATTAACATGTCCTTCTGAAAGCTGATTTGTGGTTAAAAATGAGGGACTGGAGAGAGTGTCCCACATGAAACTAAAAAAGAATTCAAAGTTTCAAAGTATGCCTTCCTGTTTCCCATAAGAAAATATTAAGGCAATATATGGTCTCATGTTTGAACAACAGATTCGAATGTGAACAAATGGGAATAAAATTCATTGGTCAATCTCAGATCCATATGTTCTTAGAAAAATGCTGGAAGTGTGATTTAAATCTATCAAAGTAAGTCACAGTTTTTTTTTTTGCTGTAGGCAATTTCTGGTCATACAGTCCATGCTGGCCTTGACCTTCATATGTATCCTTTGGCTGACCTTGAAGTTCATAACCCTCCATCCTCAGCCTCCTGAATGCTGGGAACAGAGGGACATCTTTTTTAAATTAATTTTATTGGTACATCTTAAATATATATAATGATCACATTCGTTACAGGAAGTTTGTACCTGCACACGCTATATTTATCGATTCTTCTTTTTTCCCCTAACCCCTCTCCTCCCTTTTACCCCTTTCCCCTCCTTATTTGTGAAAGCTTTATTTCCATTTCCTTCCTTCTATTCTTTTTTCTTTGTCCTTCCTTCCTTCTTTTCCCCCTCCCCATTCTTTTTTTCCCCTTCCCATTTGAATATTTTCTTCCTATTTCCCAGGATCTGTTACATATTTTGGTCCTTATTTAACCTTTTAGTTTCTTTCACTAGAGAAACAACGTGTGTCCAATTTATTTTATTTAAGAAGATGAACTATTTTAAAGAATATCTTAAAGCCCATATTTTTATTGCACCATTACATGTCACAAAGTTTAGCAACTATACTATTTATTCTTCATTACATTACTTATTCTAGACATAAAGACACAAATCCTATCAAAGTCATGTATATAAAAGTCAAGGCAAAATATTAAGAATGTTTTGAAATGTTAAGGACAACAAGAGAATAATATATGGAAAAGAAAAACAAAGATCCCCAAGTGACATGCTATCTTCAAATTAAATTACTAATTATTCAGAACTCCATAATCCCATCCCAATATATAGACATGATAAGATTTGTACATTTAAAAGATTCACTTTCCATTTACAGCCTACTGAAGACTTTATCTATCTATCTACCTATGTATCTATACATGTATTAATCTATCAATCATCTGTCTCTTTGTGTTGTCTAGCTGGTTCACCAGTAGTCATCTCCCTGAATTAGAAAGCTATTCTTGTTTCCATAATTTTTGGTCTTTTTCAAATATTTACCAATTATCCACTTCACAAATGTTGAGCATGTATTAATAGATACCATTGCAAAATCAATTTCTTCCCCTTCGTCATTTTTTTGAAGATTACCTTTTTCTTAGAGACAAACAGTGGTAAAAACATTTGCATTGTTTGTGATGCTCCATCAGGTAGTTGCAGGGCTGTCCTGTTTTGCTACTCAGATCTAATTCTAGACGAGTCCTGCATCCTTGGCCTCCTTCTTTGCTGCATCCTGAGTTCCCTGCTGCTGGGATGAAGCCTTCTCAGTGCTGTGAACCCAGTCTTCTCTCAGAGGTCATCGGCCACATAATCTCTGCTCAGCTTGAAATTTCTGATTACCAGTTCACATATTTTTCTCTCTTCTTGTTTGGTTTCAAAATATTGTGCCTTACTTGTGTTTTTCTTCTCCAGTCATTTGTCTGCCAACCCTCCCTTACAGGTTTGAATCGTTTCTTTATAGGTGAGACTATCTCAAGGACAAAGCATTACTTTTGTATTTATTACCCTTTATATTATCTCAGAAACTCATTCCACTGATAATTTAACCACTGAGTGTAATGGAAGTTCCAGTTCATCAAGCAGAAGTACAATTTAAGTGTGAAGCTATGGACTCACATTCTCTGTAGACTATGTAGCAACTTCCCCATTGTTAGATGGATACTATTTGAGGTTTCCAATTCCATCAAATATAATATTCTCCCAGTCCTTGTGGTCACTAATGACTATCTTTTAATCCCAAAAAGAAGAATTAACAAACAATTTCTGTTAATCTAACTTGCTGTCCTAAAAAGAGGCATTCTCTGTAAATAAATTTTACATGGTCTAAATGTTCTTCAAATGTGTTTTATCTTCCGACATCGTTTTGGCAGGCTCTCCCAGTACTCAAAACTCAACTGTTTTCTGTCTCTGTCTCTGTCTCTGTCTCTGTCTCTGTCTCTGTCTCTGTCTCTCTCTCTCTCTCTCTCTTTCTCTCTCTCTCTCTCTCTCTCTCTCTCTCTCTCTCTCTCTCTCTCTCTCAAATTGTAAGGAAGAGATCATACCTTGAAACCATGCAGCCTGGAGTCTGACATTCACAGTTCCTTCCAAGGCCCCCTAGTTGGGCTAAGGATGTGTATGTGCCACCACTATTAAAGATGCCACCATCTCCCAATAGGGCTTTCTGGAGATTTGAAAACATGAACCTTTGAGGATATACACTTAAACCATATCCAAACCATAGCACTGCACTTAGATATATTTTCAACTTTACATTTTGATGAACTTCAACCAAAGAATCTGTTCTCCTTATGTCATGGTATTATGATGTTAAAGGCATTCACTGCAGTGTTCTGGAGAGAGGAGAATCGGAAGAGCAGACGGAGAGACAGCAGGAGCAAATGAGTGAGACAGAAAAGAGAGAATTTCTTCCCTGAAAACTAATGTTCATCTGGATTTTTTTCATGCAATATATTCAAATTTAAATAAAGAAAAATAATATTTTTCATATGGTTTAGAAATCTGAGTGACATTTCTGCATTGTTCTTTAAATATAATGCATTTTGCACAATGATACTAGTTTTGGAGAAAAGGTGACACTATGAGTTCTATTTGAGTTTTTGTGTGACAAACCTCAACTCTGAAACCATAAAACCCTGCCTTCACTTTACCACAGCTCACACCTGGCACACAGTAGAAGGTGTCATGTGAAACTGAACTTTTCTTTGTTATACCTTAGTACAAGAGCACCTTCAACTGTTCTGACCCCCACTAAAGATTAAACACTGGCCTTGCAAAAAAAAAAAAACAAAAACAAAAAAAAAAAAACGAGAGGGGAAGTCCCTCACCCAAGCTGCACTTTCACAAATGGGAGAAGAATTGCATTCAAAATGAACAAAATTCAAATTGTTAAATACTAACATTTGTCCAAGACAATACCTTGCTTTATATTGCTAGCAATACCACGCAGCCAGGCCTCCCTGGTAGAATGCACTGCATATGAGTCACTGGCTGCCCAGGCAGTTAATGAAATCCTTCAATCGTTCAGGTTAATTCCAGACTGAAGATAGCATAATAATGCAGCTTAGAGTGATTGATATTATTTAGAAGGTGGAACAATAATTGCTAAGACAGAGATTAAGCAAAGGTACTGCATTTAACATTACTGCTAGCCAATCAATAATTATGATGATTGTGTCTATACACAAGAGACCCATTTAAACATAGGAAAAATTTAGTCAAAAAAGATTTTTTTCTATTTCATTGAAAATCTTTAAATTATTTAGACACATAATAAAGTGTATTTTATTCTAAATAATAAAGTGCATATTAATAATAAAATCCATATTTTGTTTGAAATGACAAAATGCATATTCGCTATACAAATTTACAAAATAAATTTGAAATACATTTGGAAGTAATAAAAATGTCCATTAATTCCACCAAAGTTGATAAGAAACTCAAAACTTAAAAAAAAAAAAAAGAAACTCAAAACTTTTTGTTTTAAATATCAAATATATATTATATATTCCAAAACGTGTATGTGGAGAGTATATTTGGATGATCTTTTTCATGTGCTTGTAACTTCTTTTCTTAGTTCTCTGTCATAATTGTTTCTTTCTCTTTTTTTTTTTTTTTTTTTTTTTTTTTTTTTTTTTTTTTTTTTTTTTTTTTTTTTTTTTTGCGGTACTGGGGATCGAACTCAGGACCCTGCGCTTGCTAGGCAGGCGCTTATTTCACTGAGCTATATCCCCAGCCCCAATTGTTTCTTTCTCTCGGAGTGCTGCTGCTCAGTTCCCGGGCTTCACATGAGCATGCTGCGTAAGTGCTGCAGACACTGAACCAGCTCCCCACCCTGTCGTGACTGGTGTTTAAAATTCTTATTAGAGGGGCTGGGGATATAGCTCAGTGGAATAAGCTCCTGCCTAGCAAGCACAGGGTCCTGAGTTTGATCCCCAGTACCGCAAAAAAAACAAATAAATAAAATAAAATAAAATAAAATTCTTATTATTTGAGAGCATGGTTCTTAATAGTTGCATTCACATCAGTCATGATTTACTGTAACATATTAAAATAATTTTTATTGTTGGAATAAAATGTACATTTACTATTTGTTTGCTTTAAAATATATCAATATATTAATATAATAAATATCACTTTAAAGGTATGCATACATCTTTTGATACATAATAATTTCTTTTTAATCTTGGAATTACAGGATTAAAATTGCATTTTGTTGATTGCGGATTTCCTCTTGGTAATGTGTTCTAATTACTTTTGCAGTGGTACATAAAATTTATTTTTCTAAATCTCTTTCAGCACAATCTGCTTTTTAATCTTTATGACTTTGGTAGATGGTAAATAGTCCCATAACCTTACTGACATTTTTGTTTCAGGTTAGGTGGTAATATTTTTATATTTCTTGGTCATATATAATTTTTACTGATAATGCAATAATTCGTTGTCTTTTCCTCCTTTTTATTAGTAAATTTGTTTTATAGCATGGAAGTCTAGGAAGATTAGGTTTCTTTAAACTATATTAAGTACTATTTTGCTGATCAAATCATGCATAGATGTTCTTCTTTTAGCTTCTAAAAAAATCCTTTGACTCTTGGGAAATCCAAGAGTCCTATGTTAAACCCTTCTCTATTAAAAGTATCTCTACATTGGTCATTTGTCGTAATCTCATTTTATGAAAAGAACTTAGAAAATCTTAAAGAAGTTATGACTGGCTACTTGGGCTGAAAATAATGTTGCTCTAATATTTGCTCTAACAGGATGTGTATGAGATGAAAACAGATACACGGAATTTGAGAGCTGTTTCCATGGTTGCACTGCACATGCTGGAGAGATTTTGGTGTACAGGTTGTGTTCAAAACCCCTTGTTTCTCTGTAATTCATAGCTGAGCATGTGGCGGATGCGGAGAAAGGAGCACGGCCAACAGGGGCAGCTGGTTCCCTTCGCCGTCATTGGACACAACAGCTCCACTTCACCTAGGCGGTTCCTTCCTGCACTCCTTTGAAGGAAGAAAAGAATTCTCATAACGTTTGGAAGCCACTGTTTTAGAATGTTTTTGTATCTTCATTTTGTACATTTTCTTCATCAACCTTTACCATAAGACACCACAAAGCCGTTCTGGACACAGGAAAGTAGTTTAATTATAAAACAAAACTCATTCAGTCCCCGGCAAGCCGTGCAATTTTTTTGCTTTTACCATAACATGAATGAAGCGTGTTGTATGAGTTGAGTCTGTTAATTTATGTATTTTTTAACTAGGGGTTGAATCCAGGACTTTTGAATTGAACTATATCCCCAGCCATTTTAAAATTTTTATGGAGTGGGGGTTTTGCTAAGTTACTAAATTGCTCAGGTTGGCTTCCAACTTGTGATCTTCCTGCCTCAGCCACCTAGAGTGCTGGTATTACAGGTTTGTGCCACCACTCCCGGCTTAATATTAAATCTTAAGTATCACTGTTATTTGAGGGGTATTTTATTTCATGTTTAGTACATCAAATTATTTGGGAATAAGGAGTTTCATATGACACTAGATTGAAAGTAGGTTTAGTTTAGTACATATTACCTTCCAAAACTTGTTGTCAAAGGACTGTTCATTACATTTGAACTAAATTCTAGGTCTAGTAAAGCACAATATAAGAAACATAAATATACTATTATAAATTATTTCCAAAGTGTTGCAGTAAGCAACTTCTTATAGCATCTTCCTTAGAACTTAATGATTCTTTTGGCCATTTGCAGTATTTTTATTAGTTATCTCAAATTCTAAGTTTTATTGGCTGGGAGTTTTTCTTTTTTAATCTTATTCTGGAAAAAAGTCAAAAAACTAAAAGAAATATATGCAAGCAAAACATATGGCATCATATTAGGTGTGTGGAAGTTACATTTATCTTTAGTGCATTATTTACTCATCCAGCATTTATGTTGTATCCATGTCACAGAAAAGATTTCTCAAGCTACTAGTTAATTAAAACTCTTCTTTTTTATCTTAAGGAAAGTATAAAAGAATAAAAATGATGCAGAATTTCAAAACAAGATGAGAGGAAAGTAACACTGGGTGATTTATTGCATATTGTTATCCTCAGAGTAGTTATGCAGATTACCAGATAGAGGCAGGCAAGACTGATCAAACAATTAAGCATTAACGGTTCCTTTCAATAAACCAGTTAATTTTCAATTAAGAATAAAAGGAGTGGATAGTCATAAGGAAATACTCGAAATTTTCTTACAGAAAATGATCTATACAGAATGTGTCTTTTTAGAAAGAACATGGACCTAAGGGTTGAGGAAAATGATAATAAAAATTATTCTGAAAATATTAAGTTTATAGACTTACTGGAGCTGGGGATATAGTTCAGTGGAATGAGCGCCTGCCTAGCAAGCACAGAGTCCTGAGTTCAATCCCCAGTACTGCCAAAAAAATATATATAGAGAGAGAGAGAGAGACTTACTAAGAACATCACTTGACTTGCTAGATGTAGTATAAATAAATTACATACTTTAAGAACTAATTGAAGTAATAGAAATAAGCATATTTATTTTAGGGGTGATATGAAACTATTAACCAGCCTGGCCACTATCACAGGGCTTGTAAGTGACAAAGAGCAGGATACAACCTAGGGCCTTAGCTTCACAGTTCATGCTATGAAACATTATAGACCACATGGTATACATTAAACACAAAATATATATCTTACAAGTACAAATCTGATCTACACAGGAGACATTAGTGTTACAAAGTGACTGCAGATCTTTGGAGGCAAATTCTGGAAAGAACTGGAACCACTGTCATTGCAAATGGGAACAACTGTTCCAATTCCAGTGAAAAGTAGAATGAACCTCTACTCTCCAGAAGAAAACAAGGCAAAAAGTTTTTAAAGCCCAAAGTAATAAGCCCCCAAAAATGAAGGTAAGGGGATCACCTTTTTAAAAGACTATTTACTGGTATACATTTCTAATACATAATAAGCACATTCCTTGTTGAGAGGTGGTGCAGACATACGTTGTGTTGATCCTGTTTATTTCCCCTTTCCCTTTCTTCTGCCCCCGTCCTCACATCCCCTCCCTTCTCCATATTTCTTTAATTTGTGTTTGTATTTAGTAACTCCTGATGGGATATAGCACTACAGGGTACTCAAATCTAATGATAATGTGAAACTTACAGCTCTAAGTGCTCAGTTGAGTGCATCTATTAAAGGCTTACTGTTAAGGAGTGCTAGGAATTACCAGAAGAGGATGCCAGGAAGGTTCAGGCAATATACAGTTTAATGATGTAAACTAGGCCTACTAGCAGCAAATTTAAAGGTTGTCAAAGCCTAGTGGGACAGAGGCCCTGTGCAGCATGTGCTCAAGTATATTCCAGACTCCCTCATAGGTGTGGATAACTTTCTAGCCCATGGAGTACAAACAGAAATGACACATATCATTTCTGCATCAAAATAAATATTACAGGATATGATACCCTCTGCTGCTTTTGCCCCTGCTGTGGTATACTGGACACACAGGCTGAGATGACTAATTCCCCAAATCAAGTACTGCCTGGAAAGCCCAACCTCTTGCACCAGAATTTACAGGAGTAACAGCTAAACATTTGCTACAGCAAGATGATGTCAAGATTAACCTGTTATGACAGCAGCTTCTGAATGATACACCTAGCTCTTCTTTCTTTCACAAAGACAGTTGCCAAGGAAACGCTTAAGTATACCAACCCCTAATTAACAATATGCTCGCAGTTCATAGAAGAATAACTGAATGTCTTCAAGTAGGATACTTTGCTGTTCCCAGAATTTCCTGTTTCCAGATCTTGCTCAGAAGATTTCCAGGTGTGGCAGCACATTGTGAAGCTCCTAATCATAGGGTCAAGGGGATCAACTTACAAGGAACTTTCAGGTCCTACATCATTTTGACTGATCTATATGTAATTTGGTACCTATTTGCCAGGGAAGGAATAAATGGGGGAAAAAGTCAAACGACATCCTCTAGCTCAATACTGTCCAAGAGATCTAGAATGTCAGCTGCGTATGTCATTTTAAATTTTCTATGATATATATCATTTAAAAAGTAAACCAAAAGAGAAAACTAATTTAAATAATATATTCTACTTAGACCGATAAACTCAACAGGGAGCATTTTAACATGTAATCAGTGTAAAGCTTTATTAATTTCACATGAAGTCTTTGAGATCTAGTATACATTTACATCTTCAAGTGAATCCCAACTTGCAATAGTCACATTTTAAGTGCTCAGTCACCACACAAGACTCTATTGGACAGGAAACTCATATGCAGCCTGCATGTATTAAAAACTGTTGAGCTTAAATTAGGCATTGTGACAGGTGCATTCATAACATTGTCTAGTTTGTTTCTTATAAATTTCATCTGAGTTGAAAAATGAATATGCTTGCAAAATAAGAAAGTGATAGATCTAAGATCTGAACCAATTCCCCATCTTGTCTCAGGAGATGGAAGAATGCTGTAGGCAAGTGGATTACCGTGGGACTCCTGTGTAATTCAAGCAAGAAGAATGAGCCCCCCGAATAAGGTAATGACATGAGTGATGGAAAGAAGCATGGAGTTCTTGAATACATACAAGTACAACTGGGAATACTCCTTTTGGTAAATGATTGCATATGAGAAGAAAGAAAGAGGAAGTACCGGCTTGACATGGGTGAGTTCCTACATCTGACTTAAGCAACTGAGTTATCAAGAATGCTAGAAAGAGACTGACACGGGTCTTGATGACCTGAAATACAAGCTAGCAATTGTTTATCACAGGAATTACCAGACAAGGGAAACAGGACAAGGGAATGAACAGCTTTTTTTAATGTTAGGCAGTAATACATTACATTTGGCACAGAGGCCAGGCGATAGTGATTTAACAATTGGTATTGGAGATAAAATGGTTTCAAAATGTTACAACTGAGCCTGTATTGGCAAATCCTTACTCCTATTACAGAAAGAGGAACACAAATGCTTAACTCAACAACCTGAAATTTAGAGTGGATGCCGTATACAAGCTTCTGTGTGCTGCGTAGTTTTTCTAAAGATACCCATTCATTTTTGTTTCTACAAACTAAGTAGCAGGTAACTTTCCAGAGCTTCACAGTTACATACTTGTCTTTGGATTTGCAAGAATTCTATTCCTGAGCCTTTTGATTTGGCAGGATCTCCAGAAGATGGTGTGCCATATATTTTGGAAAATCTAATCTTAGAAATTAAAATAAACTCTGTTTTGACTCTTTTCAAATTAACCCATTAACTATAAAGTGGAGAAATTGAGACATGACTAGGAAAATAATTTATGGGCTTTCAGGTTCTCATAATCTTATAACAGTTACCTCCAGTCCACAGACGATAACTACAATAAGAAAAAAAACCACAAACAACTATCCTGGCATTTATGATTGTGTTATTTTTAATTCCTAATATTTATCATACCATGGGCATATTTTAAAAATTATTTTCAATAAAGAGAATGGCTAACTATATTTGATTATGGATCATATTCATTTATGTGACTTCAAGTTTTCTTCATAAAAACAAATATCTATTTAAAAAGTTGATAATTCATTGTCTTTGACAATTTATGTGAAGAAACTACAGATAACTGCAGATGCCATTAAACAAAGGAAAGAACTGTGAGCTTTCCTCTTATTCATGGAGACCACGTGCAAGATCAGTAGTAAGACTTGTTATATTTTACTATGAAGTATTCCAAGGTTGCCCTGACTTACATACGCAGTCATTGCTCAGTGTTCCTGTTTTTTAGTGGTTTATACTACCAAGAATTAGAAATATGAAACTGGATCAATGTGGACCCTTCAACTAGGATATTATAGGGCAGCGTGGACATAATACAGTGAGGGTCCTGCCAAATTAATGTCATGCAGCAGGAAAGAATCTTTTGTACCCTAAGTGATGAAGAAGTTTCATTTAGTATTTACATACTCTTATGTACTATAGAATAAAACTTTATTTTAATTATAGGTCCAGATCCTGTGTGGGTGAATTGTCCACTGTTGGTGCAAAAAGTTGTCATTTCTTGGGCTCTGGAGCTCTGAGCTGGTATCCTGGTGAGTTCTGCTCAGTATTTAGGTCACTGAAATTCTCTTGTATCTTGAAGTACTATAATAGTGAAGCTGGCCCAATTACTCAGACACTGACAGCCAGTTTATTCCCTTTTATATACTATTACTCAACATAGCATAAACCATCTTCTAAAATGAAATAAAAATTAGAATAAGCATTGATGAAAATGAGTTTCTGGTTGTCAATTTATACGATGAATAGACCATGATTTTTCAGTAACTGATATATATCTGGGCATGGATCATCTCTTTACACAAGTTCACATCTGGCACATGACTATTTGACACTGTTTTTTAAGAGTTGTTTTATTACTATTTCTACTGAAAATATGTACACTATCTAGTTAAATATAAATCTTTCTGACTTGTTATTTTTAATTTCATTTAAATTAAGATATGTTCCTCAGATTTTAAGTACCATTATTATTATGTTATGAGGCTTATGAGCTATATTTCTGTAAATAAATATAAAATTATTATCCATATCTTTAAGCCTATCTTGCTTTCAGTCATTACTCCTCCTATACACTGTCTTCTGGTTTTTCTTTGGCCTATTCTGACCTTGTGTAATTGTTCTTATTTCTTACATCAATGGAGCCATAAGCAAAGAGTTATCATTTAATCATTTTTATTCTTGTTTGGATTCACTTTCATGTAATTATTACTCTATATAAAACACCTCACATCATTTCTTAAAGTCATTTTGTAAAAATCTAAGCTGAAGAAGTGTATTAATAGTAAACTTTTAGAAATTTTTATAAGACATTATTTGGTCTTAACTTTCCATTTTGTTTGGTATATGAATGCACAACACATTTACTTTATTTCTATAAGCACAAATGTTGATAATGAAGGCAGCTGGTGTTTCTCTGCTGAGTCTGAATCACATAAAATCAGAATGTGCAATTAGATATTTTAGGGGAACTATACAAACACAGCTAAACCAGAAGTTTTAGCGATTCAACTCATAAACCCAAGCTCAAAATGGAAAAGGCAGCTTAAGAGTAAAACATTCTGTGAATTGATGAAGTATGAAGTATAAAAACATAGAAGAATAACCAATCATAGCACCAAAATTACGTCCATCATGCTAAACTCTTCAATTTGGAAAATTTAAAACAGAAGACTAAGGTTTTACTCAGAACATCCATCTTTAGTTTCAATTGCATTTTGTTCTCTGAGATTTATCAACTTATTCTAAATTCAATCCATTTCAAATATACCATTGCTTTTTATGACATGGGAGAAATAAATGATTTAACTCCCTTAAATTGTGCATAGCACAATGGTTATAAGTTTAATACTAAGAAATATACAATGTTGTGTGTAGCATTTCACTACAGAACTATCTTGGGTTAGTGTTCCTGTATATCTCCCATTTAGGTAGAGAAAGGAGGAAAAATTTCAATGATATTTGAAAACTCCCTTCATTTGTTAATAAAAATAACATACAAGGTGACTGCAGATGAAAATGTAGGAAGGACTGTGTTTTCCCTTTGGATCATGTTAAGGTAGGTGTCTAAGAAGTTTGGATTAAGAACAGGTGAACAAAAAAGTCTAGTTAGAAGTTTTTGAAACCTGAGAGGTAGGCAACATCTTCCCAATTTTAAAACGCTTTGCAAAAAAGAGTGGCAAGGAGAAAAGAAAAATGTCATTAGAATTTCATGAAATGCGTATGAATGTATGTGGAAGTGATTGGAATTAAAGCTGACATAGATTTCATCTGGAATTGTAGATGTTTTGAATTTCAAATGAAATTTTAAGTGCAATTTTATCAATCATAAAATTATATCAGTATTTCATGCTGATTTTTAAACAATATATATTAAAATATTCTAATGCTCACGAATTTCACTCGTCTCATTGCTTTAGGCAGTTATACTTAATGTTGAGTACAGTACCATTTACTATAAAGTACTTGAGTTGGATTAAAGAAAATTAACAATTTCTGAGAGATATAAATCTAAAGTCAGAAAGACATTAAAGTCAGAAAAATAGAGTGTATTGGATAGTGTCAACTTTTCAGTAGTAATGTTTAAGTATTTATATTTCCTATAGAATATCTAAAAATACAAGAAATTTTACTACCGAAACACCAATTAATATTATGTGAAGATTGTAACATTTTAAACATCTGTAAAAGAATACAGAATCACCAAATAATATGCATTAGTCATAACAAATTTTCTTCCACCTTTTATAATGTGTATTCTTGGAGAAGGGTGACTCTTTAGTTTTTAAAATAGAGTACATTATACCTCATGTACATTACCATTGAACAGTTAGCATATTTGAATACTTTTTTAAAATACTCAATTTCAAAAGAATGAACCGAAGGACATTACTGTATATCTTGGAAAGATAATAGAAAAATTAGCTCATTACTCAATAAAATTTCAGAGACAAATTCCAGTTTCAATTTAATTATGCATAGTTAAATTCAGATATTATGATTATGTGTTTCTAAAGCAAGCAAATCTATCAGGTAAAATGCAAAGTAAAGTTTTATCATATTTAATTTTAAGTATTTTAATTCCCATTGTACCTTAAGTTACAAATATTCAGAAGAATGGCAATGTTTAAGGGAATCACTGTGAGTTCCAAAATCATATTTAAATGTGAAGTTTTTGGTGTACTTAAAATAATTCTATCCTTAAACTAAAATAGACTATCTTTAAAATCTCTCTTTTTACTATAGAATATCATTGCACTCATGCAAGGAAACAATCACTACACAATTTTATCAAGTTTAAAGAATTTAGCACATGTTTAATATAATTTGGATTATGTACACTACAAGAGTTTAAAAGTTTACATTTTCATATTAATCGATGTTTTTATAGTGCTCTACTTGATCCTAAAACCTTGTAGGATGTATTGGCATTGTTATAAATTTTTAAAGAAAAATCATATTGTAGATACCGGACAAATATGATACATATTTTTAAATGGCAACTTACCATAAAGGTTGTGGTAAGTGTGCTATTTACTCTTCATCTTAATGTAATTATTGAAAAGACATCTTCCACTATTCCGTTTTAGATTAAAACACTGAATTAACTTTTATGGGAAGTGCTAGATTTTTTCCTATTACTACATTTAAAAGATTTTTCTATCACCTGAAAAATAAAAAGTGAATATTCTACTAAGTCAGATTAGTCTAAGAAAAATTGGAAGTTTTAAACTATACGTTATGATTAATACATAGTCTAACGTTCAGAGAAATTTAAAAGTCATATTTAATTCTGCCAAGGAACAAGACCTCTTTTATTTCTTTCCCCTTTGACTCACTTGTCTCCCTTTCCAAATAATAGTTTGCTTATATTATGCTTTCCATTAGAAATGTGGGCTCACTCACTTTACTGATATTAAATGGATTGTGTCTTCAACTGAAACGACCTTTCCTGCCTGCTTTGTTTCAGTTGCATGCCTTTGGAAGAGATTCCTTTCCTTCTTAAGCTTTTTCCTTTTTCCCTTCATTTTCTTTTCCATATTGCTGGCTGCACAGTTCCAGAGGGTGGCTGACTGAGGCAGGTTGCAGAGAAATTTCTGGACGCCAAACATCTGATGCAGGGCATGAGAAATAACATCCATCTGTACAGTCTTTGGGCAGGTTCTAGGTGAACTGGAACCTCCTGGGCTGGAAGACTTGGTATCTGCTACTTGTGAGCTAATTAAAAAGCACTGATCAAATTCAAATCGATTCCTTTATTCAGCTTCCTCTAACTGCATGTAATATAACTTGGTGCTTCTTACTGATGTCTGCAGATGAAGCTCTTGTTGAGTCAATCTTGCCTGGAATTTTGTCCCATGCTGCTAGCTGACAGCATCGCACTATGCATGGATTTCTAGTTGTGTTTCCTGAGGTGAAGACCTAAATTTCAGTTTGAATGAAATTCTAATGCTCTCACCTAAAATCCATAGGAGAGCTACCGGAGTTAGGGAAGTTTATTGTTGCTCTTTGTACTTCAACGTTTAATATCAGAGCACATATTGAAACCATAAACACAATGAAAATTCAAAAACTATTCCGATGATATTGGGGGACCCTCCCCCTCCCTTTATTCTTAAAGAGCCAAGAATGGGGAGCGGCTGAAAGAAATATGCTTAAGATCTAAGTCCTGGGCTCCATCCTGCCGGTGCTTAAAACTCTGAGAAATGTGTACCCTGAAGAACACCCGAACACCCCCTTTCGAAATCTAAAACAATATTAGTTTCCCGAAATATCGGCAAAGCAAGTCTTACCGCGAAAGGCTTGTAGCAGGTTCCAGCTCAGCCCCAGACTGAAAAGTCGAGCAGCTGGTGAACAAAAGTTTTAGTTTTTTTTTTTTTTGAACGAAGTCTGCAAAACTAATTTCCCTCAATATAGGGCTCAATTTCCGTTAAAGAAAGCAGCGCTTACAAATCTCAGAATTCCTGATCAACCCCCCACTCCACCCCAGCTCTGAGAAATGGGAAACAATTCGATCTTTCACCCGGATGCGAAGGTTTATTTCGAAGGCTCTGTTATGGAGTTTGCCTAAAAGGAAAGGAGGGAGACGCGGTAAGGGGAAGGTTCCGCCTTGGGGACACCCCTCCAAGATTAATCAATACTTTTTCTTAATTCAAAACAGATGTCTAGCCCAGGTTTCTGGACCCAGTAATCCCATTACAACTTCAAAGACTGGTCATAGTCCTCTGGACACCTGAGACAACTGGAAATAGTGGTCCACACTGCTGGAGTCTCCTTGGCCGCAGGGAAGGGGGACTGCAGATCTTCACCCTGCGCGACGTAGCCCAGACCGACCCGACGGTTCTTGCTGCTGCTCAAACACAGATTCCTCGCTTGTTGTGTGTAAACGACTCTGCCCCAGCAGACCGTGTCGCCCCCCATCAAGCAAGCCGCCCCTCCAAACTCAGCCCTGACCACCCCAAATTCACCAGCGGCAAGTTTTCTGACTCATTTTCAGGGATGCGAACTGTAACCAAGGAAACCTGAAGCCCCAGCTACTGATCTCTGGGGCTACTGAAGTGTCATCTTTCTCAGTCACAGCAGCCCTCCGCGGGGCCCGGGTGAGAGGAGCTGATGTGAGGGAGAAAGAGGATGAACTTCTGGAAGGAAATGAAGGGACCGAAACTGATTCCTGAAGGGTAACTATGCGTGCAAGCCACACACGCAACGCAACAGGGACGAAACTGCGGCGGTCCAGAGCCCGGAAGAGCTCGATGGATCGCTGGGTAGAAAACTGAGCGGGGGTTGGGTGGGAGTGCGGTTGGGGGTGGGGACCGAACGCAGAAGGGGGCCCCGCCCGGCCTAGCGCCGGGGACGCGGGAGCACCGGCGTCTGCCCCACCCTCCGCTCACGCTTTCCTCCCATCCACACCACCGGGTCCCCGTCTTCGGCTGTCCTGAGAGCCCTTTGCCGTCCGCGGTGCACAGCGCTGCGACCTCCGCGCGAGCGTCCGAGCTCCCTCACAGCCCAGCCCTGACTCTAGCCCGGAAAAACGAGGCTCGCTGCGCAGCGCAGCCAGCCCGGAACTGAGAACTTTGAAAAACTTGTGGGAGGGCGCGCAGCAAACTAGCTCTGAGCGTGTCCTCGAGGGCCATCGCTTCCGCGCTCCCCCCAAGCCGGGCGCGCTCGGGGCTTTCCTGAAGGTGACATTCCTCAAATGGCACTGACAAAGCGTGTTTGCCCAGAGAAGTGAGCGGGGAGCAGAGTGGGTGCGGACTTGGGGCTGACTTGAGCCGGCGTGGCCAGGGAGGGACGCAGGCGCTGGGCGGCCGCTGCCGGGGCCGGGCGGGCGTGGGCGCGCCGCGTGTGTGCAGCCAGCTGGGGAAGTGGAAGGAGAGCGCGCGGTGGCGCAGACTGAGCGGGAGTTTTGGAGGCAGTTTGCATGTGGTCAGCGCTGGGCTCCTAAGCCAACCCCCAGCTCACGTTACACTCTATTTATAACCTCTCAGAGCCGTTTCCCCCTGAAAGCAGTTCTCTGGGACCACCTTCTTTTGGCTTCAATCTCTTCCACTCTTGACATACGAGTAGCTCGCAGGGAAGCTCCTCCAGGTCCGAGTGTTTATATGCAAAGGAGACTGGCCGCTAGGGCTCGGGACCCGGACTACCTGAGTTCTGCGGAAAGGCGCACGCCTGTGACTTTGGGAGGGGGAAAGTCGCTGAGCTTCCAGCGGAAAGTGACAGCGGGTGGTGGTGCACTTTGGGCCCGTGTCGTGAAGTCTTCTGCCCAGAGCCCAAGACTTGCATGCTATGGAACACCCGCTCTTTGGCTGCCTGCGCAGCCCCCACGCCACCGCGCAAGGCTTGCACGCTTTCTCCCAGTCCTCGCTGGCCCTGCATGGAAGATCCGACCACATGTCCTATCCCGAACTCTCCACTTCTTCCTCGTCTTGCATAATCGCGGGATACCCCACCGACGAGGGCATGTTTGCCAGCCAGCACCACAGAGGCCACCACCACCACCATCACCACCATCACCACCACCACCAGCAGCAGCAGCAGCACCAGGCTCTGCAGGGCAGCTGGCACCTCCCGCAGATGTCCTCCCCGCCGAGTGCGGCTCGGCACAGCCTCTGCCTCCAGCCGGACTCTGCAGGGCCCCCGGAGCTGGGGAGCAGCCCGCCGGTGCTGTGCTCCAGTTCGTCCAGTTTGGGCTCCAGCACCCCGACTGGGGCGGCGTGCGCGCCCGGGGACTACGGCCGCCAGGCGCTGTCGCCCGCGGAGGCGGAGAAGAGAGCTGGCGGCAAGAGGAAAAGCGACAGCTCAGGTACGGGAGCGGGGAGCAGCCTTCGCGGGAGCGCGCCAGGGGTGGGAAGGGGGCGGGGAGACGCGTAGGAGACGGGCTGTGCACGGGAGAAAGCGGGCAGGAGGACAGAGGTCTGCCCCCCCCCCGGGCTCCCCTTGGCCAAATTCGGAGGCGCAGCTCCGGTTCTGTTACTCGCGGGCACGTGCTTCCCCGAGGGTAACAGATGCGGCCAGCCGCTCTCAGCTCTCCCAGAGCCCAAACTCGTTTACCAGAAGGTCGTGAAAACAGAGCAGGTGACACTATGTGAAATCGATTGCGGAGCGTGACAGTGGGTTCGAGTCGGGGCGGGGTTTGCGCCCCGGGCGCTGCAGTCGGTGGGGAGTGCGTGCTGCGGGCGGTGTAGCACCTTGACTCTCCGCTTGCAAATTCCCACTCGGAATGGCTCGATTTTTCCCATCGTTAACTGGACTTCCAAATTATTGCACAATGTTTGGAACTTGCGGTGGAACTTGGCAAAGCGCATGAGAAAAAAAATGTTTCAGTTTTTTTTTTCCTGATATTAGAGTCCTTTAAATAGCGCCTTATTCCAAATGATACAATTTCCCCTTTCTTTGAGGGAAGACATTATCTAGGAATTTAGAATGTTTGAAGGAAGGTGTCAGAGAATGAAAAAGAAAGAGATGCACAGACTCTTGAAAGATTCTTAGCAGCAGTCTGTGCAAGGGCGGTGCCAATCTAGAGAATCTGAGTTTCAAAAGTAAGAAACAATCCCCTGCCCACGAGCAATATCAGCACAAGGACTGGGAAGCAAATAGTAACCCTGGAAGTGCTGGTTCGCTTCCTGCCTGAGATGATGCCAAGGGGTCCCCGCAGGAGGCACGGATTTTGGGGTCCTCTCTGCAGCCTGGGAAAGGGAGCCCACCGGACCGGCGCCTGAAGGTGGGGTTGCAGCCATCCCGGGAAATGGACAGGTTTCCAGGCCGCTCTTCGAAGTTCTTAGCTATCTGTATCCCGAAGTTGTTGAAAGGTACTTTATAATTTAGAGCGTTGTCAGATTGCTTTCTTAGCTATACAGCGCGACCCAGGTTCCATTTTTAGAAATTATTTATTTAACGTAAAGGTAAATTTTTCTTTTGCTTACATGGTTACTTACTCCTAAAAGGCAACTGTAGGTCTTAGTTTCAAAGTATGAAAAATCCCTACCATTTGTAAAGCTTCGGGGGGATGCTTCCTACACGACGATAACTGAGCGGTGCGTTTCCTTATGATTGCAGCAATTGTACCAACGGTTCTGCAGGGTTAGTACAGGATGGATTCTTTTCTGTCAAAATCTCTAAATAAAAATTTACTTTCCAAGGTCAGGGGTGAACTGTTAATGCTCCATCACAAATTAGTTTATATCTAAGGAAGTTACCGGCACTGTCATTCATTTTTAATGGATTTTACTAAGGATAAATATAATGCTCTTAAGAAAATGAGTTGAAAGGTTAATCCTAGCAAGAAGGTTTCTATGTTCTTTAGGGTGAAAAAAGCGATTTTAGGATGCAGCGACTCTTACACAGTTTAGATATTTAAGAGCAATAGCTTTTGGAAGCAGTTCTCCGTGCAGATTTGTCAGAGAGCTCTCGAATCAAAGGTTCTTACTGTGTCCTTTAACTTTGGGCAATGGGATGAGTATGTAGTGGCTAGTTTCTTTTGCTTCCTGAAGTAAACCCACTCCTTTAAGCTTCTTAAAACAAGTCGAATTTTTCATAGAGAAACTTTCTTTTTTAATGGGGAGAACAAGAGAAAGACCCATTCAGAAACTTCACTTCCTTGTTTTTTAAAAATGTTTCCTTTCAGTAGTTGGTTGATTCGAGAGCACTTATGCCCTTCATCTGCTGAAAATAACCGCACAACAAAATAAAGGTTATTTTTATATATGGAAGCTCATCATTAGAGTCCTGGATAGACAGAAGAGAAAATCGGTGTTAGCTGAATACAATACTAACATACTGCAATGCGAGTGGGAAATAGAATTAGTCATCAGTAAGGATAAAAACATCCCTGGGGATTTAGATTTGTCTTTTATAGGATGTTTTAAAAAATGATTGGTTAACTAAAAGCAAAAGTCACCATCAGTTTTAGTTAAATCTTTGTATTGTACACTTATTGAACATAAAATTTAATTCACCAATCTCAGTGTCTGAGTGAATATTTGTTAGATGTTTAGGTTTAAATGTACAATGTATTTCTCCTGTAGTAATATTGCATATGTTCAAAGTTATTTTATTCCGTAGTGTTGTAGGACATCTTGATGTAGCAGAAAGTAAAGGAACATAGAAAAAGATTTCAATTCTAGTACATTATTAATAAATATTAGTTGCAGTAGAGTTTTGATATGTCAATAGTATTAAAATAAAACAATTGATTTCTGAACTTTTGAGGTTTGAAAAGTGTTAGATGAAAATCACATCATTCATAGTAGAGACCATTTATGTTAGGTAGGTTATAATTACTGAGTATTTATAGTTTTGAGTAGGCACAGTAAATAAATCCAAGACAAAGTTAGAACCAAAATTCTGTACCCCTGCATCTAAAACCAAGGCTGCATGCATATGTATTCATCACAGAGTTCCAATAGAATTTTAAGCACTAGACAATATTAATGGACAGCCAAAATGTTTTTATCCATAGCAATATGCTAAAACTACAATGTACAACATTTCCCCGGTATGCATTTATGTGCCTTTCCATTCCACAATCATGCATTAATGCACACAAATGAAAACTCACAAAGTTAAATGGCTTATGAGGAAACTTTTATGGACTTTACACTTCCATCATAGCTGATTGACAACTGAAAATAACCAAGTTTAATAGAAAAGTACACAATTACTTTTTACATGTGTTACGCTGTTTTGTAACTTTGAGTCTGCTGTGGTTCCCAGCATTATTGGTAAAGCCAACATCTGCCACATCTTCAAAGGGGCTCTTAAAAATCAAAAATTTATAACTGTACTTAAAACAATCAGTACAAAACAGGTGATTCTGTAAAATGTCTATAAATACTGCAAATTACTTGACTTCAATTACATTTAGATTATTTTCCAAGCAATGTAGTAGTGGGTATAAATTGCTCACTTTCAGTTGAAATAACTTAAATGAGTCTAACTTTAATGTTTATGGAGATAATATCCAATCTAAAAATATCAATGTTTTCTACTAAAATTTATACATTTTTACTTTTTAAAAATTAAACTTACATCCAAAAGAAAGGGAGGAGTGATTAGGGGTGGTAGATTCTAGTAGAGTTTGAAGCTCTTTAGATTCTTATAAGGTAATAAAATTTTACTTATAGCTACTAGGTCATAAAATATTTGTTTTTAAATTGTCTATGTGCTTGGCTACATATAATGATAATTAAATATTATGTGTAATATACTAGAAGTTATACCCAGAGTACTATTTCACTCTGGGTTTCTTAAATATTTCAGTCATCAGGTTTTCTGAAAAAAAAAATGCTGACTTTATTCAATTCTATGTGCCTGGATTATGACTATTCAGTATTTGCTTTATAAGAAGATGGCCTACCCGATCTTAATTACAGAAGAACCTTAAATAATTTAAATGTGTCCAAACTATGGAATATATAATATGATTATTATTATTTTTCTTGAAGTGGCAGCTTAGTTCTGGGTGTGAGCATTTTAAAGTGGTGACCAGACAAAAAAACAAGAATTCTAATTATCACGGACCTGTTGGGGTGTTCTCTGACGATTACATGCAAACGGCAAGAGCAACGGTTCTTTTAGAAGTAAGTGCTTTCAGGTTGGACATCAGCAACGAACAGGAGGAAGAACTCAAACAACAATGGGAGCAATGTACAGCTCTGTGTGTGCAAATCTTTTTATTCATAGATTTTTACAGTAAAGCACTAAATGCAAGGCATGACAGCATCCACACTTTCACTTAGGTTAAAAATCTAATGCTAAGTATTTAGAATTTTACTCTTTTAAAAATAGTAATTATCCATGGAAATCATTCTGTTGACACACTTTACATTGATATTTACCAGTAAACTGAACAGGATATTTTAATCATTACCACATTTTTCCTGTTTTTGAAAAATAGACCCTTCACCTAATGCTGGAATCTAGGACTTATATTTATTATAAAAACTAATCATTCTAAGATATTAATTTTACATAAAAATAAATTAGCAAAAAGGATTGATTCAGAATCAGGAAAGCACAGGAGACAAATTCTATATGTAATAAAAGAATTAATGTAATTTTATGAATGAATTAATAGCTGATTTGAGTAAAAGAGTTCCTTACATATAATTCCTTTACATTTGGCATGGTAGTGCTGCTTTGCTTGGGCGTTTTATTCATTTAGAATATTTAAAGTGGCAAGTTGAAGCACAAAACAAATCAGGAATTTTATTCAGGCATTTTAGATTTTCATTTCAAATGAGAAAAATATAATAAACAACAGATTTTACTTTTATAGGTGTTCATTTCATTAATTTATGTATAAAATTTCAGTGTATCTCTTTTCAAAGCATTGCTGTGTGAGTTAAAAATATCTGTGCTCAGTCAATGTTAAGGATGGAAAAATATTTTTAAAAAGTATAAGAATTCCTTAATGTTTGTTAGTAATTGTAATGCCTTAGTTCTCCCAAATTTTCTGTTTAAATTTTCATTTTCTCTTATTTTCTGATATGGCATTGTTTTACTTCATAATAATAAAATATTTGTGACAAAAGTTATCTCATGAAGATAGGCTATCAGCTGCAGAGTTTCCCTCCTTGATTGTAATCATAAAATAAGAAGGATTAATGTTTGAGTGGCAGTTAAACCACATTTCCTGGCTAATGGTCTTGGTGACTGAGTCCAATGGATAAAAATAAAAAGGAAGGAAATAAGGAATGAGAGAAGGAGGGAGGGAGGGAGGGAGGGAGGGAGGGAAGGAAGGAAGGAAGGAAGGAAGGAAGGAAGGAAGGAAGGAAGGAAGGAAGGAAGGAAGGAAGGAAGGGAAACAGTAAAGTGAAGAAAGGTAGGAAAGCAGGGAGGCTGGCTGACAAAGATCAAAGTCCACAAATCACAAATAAAGTTAGTTAGGGTGTTATTTCCTGTTTCACTTATTCATGATACATTTTATTTGCATAACATGTTGCAACATATTCTGTGTTTTCATCATTAATGTGGTTTACTGATTAATCACTTTTCATAAACAATGTAAAGAAAACGAAACACTGCCATTTCCCCAATTTTGTTATGGAGCTCTTAGGATTGCATCTTGAATAGTTGCACAAAAGTAAAGGAGTAGTAGAGTAAAGAAAAGTTAGCTGGAAAATATTACACTCTCCTAAACCATAGTCATCAGTGAGGTTCAAAACTCTAATTGGAGAAAACTTTATGGGAAATTTTACAGTTAAGTGGTAAAACTCGTAGTGGTAAGGTCACTGAGATCTCAATCTTCCATAATTTCAAGGAAGAGTTAGTCTAAATCTGATGATTTTTATCTAATGCTTCTTCCTATTTTCTTTACAATTACAGCAGTATAGCTAATCCACTTTCCATTTAGGAACATTTTTGCAAAGAATTTTATCATATAAACTAATCAATAACATATCAGTTACTCCATCTGTATGTTCACAGATTTACATTTTATATTTCAGAATAAGTACTACTTAAAATCTAGTAGTTTTGTAAAGTCTATGCAAGTAATTAACAAAGTCATTTGGTCACATATCTATGGATGTTTATTAACTAAAATAACTTTTCTCTATATTTAAAATTTTAAATACACAACAAAAGTTACCATTATTCATTGAATCCTCCTTTATTATATTTTCCACAACTATATAATATTTCTGGCCTTACATGTAGAACTTTCTGTAAATTGTTACACCATGTATTTGCATTTTGGTTTTTACAGATTTTTAAAAATACTTTAGGTTTATTAATTTCTTACATTTGTATATGAACAGGAATGATCAGGTAAAATCTATAACATGTTATACATATTTTTGGAAAGAAGAGAGGACCTTTCAAAAGGAGTCATTTTGCTTTCTCTACACTAGTGAAATTCAAAGCTTTGTGTATCTTTAACACATACATCATTGCTGTAGCACTTTTAAATGTTAGCATGTATTTAAAAGTATAACGACTGTAAGATATGTTGGTGACTTAATATTTAAATCCTTGAAATTTTTAATTTTATTGCAAATATAATAGTTTTACTAGGTAATAAATTATTAGCATTAAGGTTTTAGGTTATTCATTTCAAGTATGAGTTTGAAAATTGTTGCTCCTTAAAAATCATAAAACTCTTTTGGTTTGATGTTTCAGGTAGTTTGAAAGGCTGTGCAATTATTTTCAGCAACTTTCTAAGATGTACGTTAACTGAAGCTTGCATAGGCTATGTTGGTGGAAGTTATGAATATGAAGTGTTGATTTTTCATAGCTTTTACTTTTTGTTGTGTTTTCCAGAAAGATTAATTGCAAGAAAGAAAAGCAGAGAGGGTGCTACATTAATTGGGATGTGGCAGTCTACACTTAAACTACACACATTTATGCATTTATATAAAGTATTAATATGTAGGTATGTATATATAAATAGATAGAAATTGAAATTGTATTTCCTGAGAGTAAATCTGAATTATAGTGCCTACATTAACTGGTCTAATATAATGTTCAATGCTCCAATTACAAAATAATATATTAAGCTCAAAGCACACACAGCTGTGTAGAGAGTCCAGCAGACTGGAACTGGTAATCAATGATAGTCATAAAAGTCAAAGCTGCCAAGTCCCCTGCAGTTTTTGTTTTCTTTTGTTTTTCTCTCCCTCTAGCTCATTATTTTCCACACACTTCAAGAGAGCCCCTTAATGCAACAAGGAAAGGAAAGTCTCTAGTTATCTTACATAACTGTGAGCAGGAAAATAATTATGATGAAGTCATCTCACAGGCTGTGCGGAAACACACAGGAGGGTCTAACTGAGGATGGCAGATGCCAGTTGAATGTTAAGGGCCTGGAATTTCACTCTTTGAAAATGTAGCCTTAAAGCTTTGCCAAAAGTGACACCCAAATAAAAATCTATTTTTACAGTGATAGTTATTTTCAAACGCAAGAGTAAAATGTATTCAGCATCAGGAGAGGTGGCTTCTTATACTGTCTGGAGTGCATGGTAAGTGTCTGGACAATTAGTCTTAGCCACCTGCAAAATTCGAACGCTACATTTAGGTATATTCCTACGGATCGAGAAAATGAAACAAGTGGTGACTCTTACCCAATAAACAAAGTAAATTTCACCAATCAGTTATTTTAGCAGCTGAATAATAAAAAGCAGGAAAGCTGAACTGTGTCATCTCAAACTCAGTGGGAACAAAATGGGTAAAACCTAGCTTTGATTTTGTAGGGTATCGGTAATTTAGCAAATGGCTTTCACATTTGAAGAATCATCGAAATAATGTTTTACAGTTTACTGGTAGATGGAAATCAATTGATAGCACTCGTTAATTTATATTTTTCAAAAGTAAAGTGGTATCTCAGTGTGCTTACTACTTTTAACAATTAAAATATCCCTAACCATAGACTATGTTTACGTGAGGATTTTTTTTCTTGTTTGAGGTATAAACGAGTCTGGATGCACTAAATGAGACAATGTGTTGGTGTAAAGCACGGAGACATTGAAATTGCAGGAAAACCGAGTTCAGGCATCCATATCCAGGGGCCTGCTGCCTCCCACGTTTTCAGGATTACTGTTTTGTGCACATCACGGGCAGAGTTCACCGAATTATAGATACCTTTCTTCCCAGACTAATCGTTTTCCTAGCAGAGCTTTATCAAATTTATTCTTAGATACACAGATGTTCAGGAAAATATAATGAAGTGGCCACATTTTTCTGTGTTTGTATGTTTAACTGTTAGTTGATAGCTTTTAAAGAACAGGTCTCATTTCTCAGTATATCAAACAAACAAAAATCAGGCAGCCCATTCAGAAGGATAATTGGAAAGAATTTGATGATGACAATTTGATGGTGGGCAGAGTATAGGGATTTAACAGGAAATGACGAATTGCCCCAAGTCTTTCTGCAATGGAAAAATATTGGTTCCTCTGAACTTGAGGGACAAAGATTTGGAGCTACCACCAGAATACAGCAAAAGCAAGAGCACAAAACCTTCTAGCCAAGTTAGGACCTCAGGTAGAAGAGGAAAGCTAATGACACGCATTGTGCTCCAACCTGTCTTCTTGTCTTCCAGTTTCTCTATGTGGCATTTCACTGGCCAAACGTCATCAGAAGCCAGAGCACAGGTGCCTCGTGGTACAAATGCATAAAAGTTCACCTGGAGGAATTCAGGTCGTGAAGGAGAATTACGCAGTGCAGGTCTGGGAATGCAGCAGTTAAGGCTGAAGCCTTGCTGTCTCTTACCAGCTGGCATCCTTTGACCAGCAGTATAACTTCTCTGTATCTCAGTTCCTTAAAAATTAAAAACTAGGTTATAAATAGCCAACACTTAGAACACTGTGGCTCAGCAAGTGGTGGTTGCTGTTTTTATCATCTATGTATGAAGATGAGTAATGTTGAGGGTGTGCATCCTCTGGAGAAAAAATTCTGTGTCTTACGGTGCTTGTTTATAGTATAGTACTAATATTTATGTAAGAAGTAACGCTTGTCTAAGTGGTTGCTGTAGATTTACAATAGGCTCCACTTAGCCTTAGAACTGCATGTTTCGTGCTGTTTTCTGAAATGTAGGGGGGGAGTTAGTCAGACTGGGTAACAAGCCCCATTTGTTTTATAATTCTTAAAATTACCATCCCACTACTACTTTTGTTGGGAAATCGCCTGCCTGCCCATTCTCAAGTGCCTTCTGCCAGTTCTCCAATAAAAGTCTGTCTTCAATAACATGATACATCAAACAAAACTGAATAAAATTCCCACTTATAGTAAACAAAAGTTGTGCAGAGAGGCATTTATTCAAGAGGGCATAGATCTTAAGTGGATTCAAACATCATCATGAAATTCAACTCTCCATTTTAGTTGTTCACTAGAAGGGCAGGTGTCATACTTGGTGCTATTTTTGCTTAACTGCAGAGAGAATTTATATATTATATTTATATATAAATTATAAATCTTGTTATTTTTGGTGGTTCTAGTTGGAGACACCCATAAACGGCAAACACTGTTAAAAGCTAAAGACATTATATCCCACAGAAAATGTGGGGTAAAAAAGTTTTATTCTGCTAACAATTTATTTTTACAAAGAAATCAGTTCATCTGTTTATTTCTTTGTGTATAGTTAAGAAATCCTTGGGAAATGCTACTCAGTTTGAGGCAAAACCCCAGGGCTGCAAAGCCTGAGGATTGATGACATTCAGTTTTTAGTTCAGTGTCTTCTTCCACACGCACAGTGCAGCATGGAGTATTCAGACATGTGCCTCGTGGAAATTTTAAATGATTGTATGTATTGGCTTCCAGCAGTTGTTTTTGAATAAGTAATACAATAAAAGCAACATTAACATCTAAAATGCAGAGTTCACCTCTCTCAGAGTTGTCAAATTCACAGGAACTTGGTCTCTAAAAGGATAGAAGTTCAAAACAATATTAATTGCTTTTCTGCTTATAACAGGAACATTAGGAAGTTCAAGTGAGAGGCGCGAAAGAGAAAGATGGAATGTTAAATGTAAAATGATACACGGAACTGACAACACAGGCCCAGTTGCATTAACCAGTTCACTGCCTTTCTGGTGCCGGAATAGGTTGACTTGTTACAGATTTTCTCAGTGTTTATAAACTGTAGTGCTTAAGCAGATCTCCATTCTCTGAATTGTCAGGACACTAGGGACAGCGAAGTTCCATGTGCATGTTTCCTAGATGCAGGAGTGTGCCCAGAGGCTTAAGTAATGTCTGTCCCTTCGGCCAAGTAGTGGCAGCTGGGCTTCCATCTCCTGAGTTCAGCCTAGTGCCCTTAAAAGGAAAATCTAATAAAAATATTTCAAAACCTTAAGTTTTTAGTCTTCCCTGTAAAACTAAATTTCAGCATCATTTCAGATGTTGGGTATTGCTTTTGAGGGCACAAAATGTAGCTTGAGAAAATACTTTATCTGGGTGTAAACTACCTGCTCTGACTCTGGTTTTATAATTGCTTCTGTCACTTTTCATCTTTGCTCTATGAATATGGACTATATTAAATATTCTTAGCTTCAGTTTTCTAATTTTCCAGTGATGTAGCCTGTGAGAGCAGTCCCCAAATTGCCTGGCTATTTTTGACATCTCATACTATGTACCATAACATGTTGAAGTTTATTATCTCTAATATGCAGATGGGATTTGCTGCAAAATATATACACAGAATCATATTTTGATAACCACTTGTGAATCAAGTACTCTTTTTTTTTTTTTTTT
>PVLD010013470.1:0-55983 GCA_004027595.1 Dinomys branickii | reverse complement strand
CAAAGATGAAGGTAACATTATGTAGGACAGCATCCAGAGCTAATTCCCTTCTATGTTCTCTATAATTCTGTATTTCCTCAGTCGTTTTTGTATTAGCAGAAATGAAGATAACTTTATATTATACAGCATCCAGTGCAAATTCCCTACTATCTTATCTGTAATTTGGTATTTCCTTTAATGTTTTTGTGTTAACTAATGTGAAGATAACTATGTAATACAACATCCAGTTCTAATTCCCTACTATACTCTGTATAACTTTGCATTTTCTGTATTGTTTATGGCTTTTCTGGTTCTTATGTCTCCATTCTTTTGTCTTTAAAATAAAATTTAAAAAAAAAGATTATACTAAACTCATTAAATAGGTTGGAAAGCATTCCAACTTCTCTATTTTTTCAGCTTTATTGAGGTGTAACTGACATAAGAAAATAATTTTGATATGCATACACGTTCTGTAATGATTACTATAAGTTAATGCCTCTATCATCCCACAAGCCTTTATCATTTTATTCCATGTGTTAAGGTCCTTTAAGGTAGATAGTCTTCGCAAACTGCAAATTATAATACAGTAATATTAACGAAAGTCATCATTTTGTGCATTAGATCACCAGTATATATTTATCCAGCATACTGAAATTTTGTACCATTTAGTCAGCAACTTCCCGAAGTTTTTCTCTTTGTGTCCATGAATTTGAACTTTTGAGGTTCCATTGATAAGTGAGACATGTGGCATTTGTCCCTTTGTACCTGGCTTATTTCACTTAGCATAGTATCCTGCAGGGTTATTCACAGAGTCAAAATTGACAAAATTTCCTTCTTTTTAAAAGCTGAATAATATTTAACATAGCAAGAGCCACACGGGGGGAAGAGTCTAAGGCAGAACTGCTTAAAGTGGAGGAAGCTTGTTTTCCTTTTTAAGTTTTTGTTCGTCACCCCCTTTGATGTTTTCTGTAAATGAGATTTTAATAAACGGCATCACATCATCGTCATCACCGTTGACCTTTATTCTATTGGGCGGAGGTTGGAACTTGGTTAGCGCTACTAGTGAAATGGGGGTGTGTCTGTCTCCTACGGCTGACTGCATGTTTCTGAGAAGTTGGGGTAAGAGGCAAGGAAAAATAAGACAAACTTTTAAGATAGCCAGAATTGTTTCTATTAAGGTTTTGAATCTTCTAATGCATGAAAACAAGCCTCCAAAGAGAGAATCTGGACATTATCCCTTCCATTTTTGGACTCAGACGTGGGCTGTTTTGAATTTTAGCAATAATGTTCATGCTAACATTTTTATTGTCATCTATGTATAAGCAATAATTAGGTAGACTGAACTTCTTCATGTTTGTCTTTTTGGTCTAGAAGGTAGTCTCAAAGTACAAAGAAATGTTCCGTTATATTTGGAGGGAATTTGGTTCTATGTAAGAGACTACCATCATTTTTTTCTCCACCCAAGCATGAACCTTGAACCAGTTTTCATGAAGTGGAAACTTGGTGTCATAATAAGAATAAGCCTGCTTATTTCCTGGGTCACAAATTGAGTAGGTTGTTTGATCACAAGTGTCTCGGTATGTTCCTTACATCTGTTATAGGTATGATATAGCAGGGTTCTTATTGTGATGCTGCCTGACTGGTGTAGGTACAGTGGCAACATCCCTCTACAAATTTCACTCATAGCATGGGCAAAGGGAAAATTGTAACTAAAAGGAAGAGAGATTTATAGTGTCATTGTAATTCCATATTGACCCACAGGCTTCAGCTATGTGTAGATTGGTCAACTTTTGAGGTGACCAGAGCAGGACAGCTGTTTCCTCAGGCTTCTAATTTGTGTAGACTAGTTGGCTTCTGGGGTGACTAGAGCAAGGATGTCATTTCCAGTGGCAGCCAAGTTTTGCAACAGGATCAGCCAGTTTGGGGGGTCTGGGTACTGTTGGCTGATCCACTTGTCTTAGATTGCTAGTTTTAGCTAACTGTGGTGGATCCAAGGCACAGTTCCTGAAACTTTAACAGCAGTGGTATAGACAAGATTATATTATAGGACCCATCCCATATGGGTACCTGGGTGATTGATTTCATTTTTTGGACCCAAGAGCTTGAAGGGGTGTATTGGGTCTGTCAGAATTATGGATATTTTCCCTTATATCCAGCCATGGATATCTTGCATGGTTATTCTGGAGCTTGCATCTGTCTTCTTAGAGTCAACTTCCCTAGTTCTCAGAGATCACCTTTAATTTGAAATGTAATTGAGGGTGGCCAGCTAAGCAAGATCTCATAAGTGGAATATCCAGTTTGTTTGGTGGGGGCTCCCCTGACTCAGAGGAGCATGGGCAGGGCCTGATTCCATCACAAGTGGGTTTCTTGGCAATAGTTTTTCAACAGATTTTTGAGTGTCCAGTTCATGCACTCTACTGTTTTCTGATCTTCGTGGCTGGTAGGCTGTGTGTAGTTTTCATTTTACTGTTAACATCTGTGTGAGTCCCTGGACCACCTAGGCTATAAATGCCAGGCTGTTGTCTGACTCCAAGGTCAAGGGCAGGCTGCATCTTGGGATGGTGTCTCTTAACAGTACCTCTGTCATCTCTTGTGACTTTTCTGTTTAGGTGTCGAAAGCCTTAGCCCATTTTGAAAAGGTGTAGACGAGCACCAACACATGCTGATAGCCTCCCACTCAAGGAAATTCAGGGAAGTTCATAAACAAGTTTTTACAAAAAGCAGCACCCATTTCCTGACTACCCAAGGGCAGTGTCATCCTTGCCTTGGGTTATTTCAAGCACAAGTTAAACACTGC
Source organism: Dinomys branickii (assembly GCA_004027595.1). Classification (NCBI taxonomy): domain Eukaryota; kingdom Metazoa; phylum Chordata; class Mammalia; order Rodentia; family Dinomyidae; genus Dinomys; species Dinomys branickii. The sequence continues at coordinate 53,207 of PVLD010013470.1, read as the reverse complement.
TGACAAACAGCTTAGGTGACAGCAGTGAGCCACAGCATATAAAGATGACGGTCTAATATAATCTCCACAGTCATTTTCTCCATGTGAGACTCTTGATGGGATTGTTTTACAGAACTGAGAGCCATCATTTCAGGGATTTCCAGTCTCTCATCAGAGAATTTCCACCATCCCCTCTTGATATAATTCTTGCAAAGCAGGCCTTTTCATTTGAAGAGGAACTAGGGGTCCCTGGGAGAGGAAGCTCTAAGAGGTGGGGCACGGCTAGGGCCCCTCTCTCAGGTTATGGGTATCATGACATCCCCTTCACTTTCCTGTCTGTCTTTTGGTTTCCTCTGGCTTTTAATGTTTCAGTCCATTGTGTCCCCTGCAGGGTATAACAGCCACATTTTTAGGGAGACCCATGAAGCATCTAGGAACTGTAAAATTTCTTCTTTGTACTTTATTTTTCCACCCAGCAGTTAAAACCCCTCTCTCCCTAAATACAGCTCCATGAACATGTAGCACAGTAAAAGCATATTTGGAATAATTATAGGTAGTAGATGTTTTGTCTTTTGCTAGCAAAAGGGTCCTTGTCAAGGCTATCAGCTCTGCCTTCTGTGCTGAGGTTCCAGTAGGCAGAGGCTGAGCTTCTGTTACAAGGTTGAGTGAAACCACTGCATATCCTTTCCTGTGACACCTTCTAGTATAAAACTGTTTCCCTCTCTGAAGCATTTAACATCTGTGTCTCTGAGGGGGTGATCTTTGAAATCTCCTCAGCCCAAGAATACTTCGTCTGTGGCTTCCACACAGTCATGAAAGAGGTTAAGAACTCACTGTCTCTAAAGCTAAGTGGGCTTTTCACATAGGAGACCCTGATACTGAGTCATCCTCAGAGCTGACAGCTAGTGGTGCCATCTCTGGTCCACTAAACTGATAACGGAGTGTTGTACTTGAAGTGAATCATTGTCCCAAAGTCATCTTTTCAGCCTCCAGTGACAGCAGGGCTATGGCAGAAAGTGCCCTAAAGCATGTAAGCCATCACTGGGCCACAGAGTCTAATTATTTTGACAAGAATGTGACCAGGTGAGCCAAGATCCTATGACCTGATTTAGGACTTCTCTGGCCATTCTCTTATGTTTGTGGACATATAAGAGGAAAGACTTAGTTATATCTGGCATCTTAAGGCTGGAGCCTAAGTCAGGGCTTTTTTGATTTGTTTAAATGCTCCTTCCTGGTCAGCTTTCCAAAGGATGGGCTTCCCCCTCATTTGGTAGCTTCATTGAGGGGCTTAGCCATACATGGGAAATTTGGGATCCAGATGTGATAGAACCCTACCCCCTAAAAATTCTGCCTGCTAAAATTTCTCTTCTCTGGAATCAGGTTGCTGGAATTGAAGGGGTACAGTCTATTTCCATTCAATTCCCAGTTGGTGTTCTCCTTTGTCACTATGAAACCTAAACTTCTGACATTTTGTTGGCAATATGGCTTTTTCTTGTACACAGTAGATCCAGTCTTCTAAAGTAGATGAAGGAGGTCTTTACTTCCTTGGTAGCAGCCCTAGTGAGTTGGAATTGCAAAAAGGAGGTCATATACATACCATAGAACAGTGCAATTATCTTCTGGTATGATGAAGGCTTTGAGGTTGGTAGCCAGAACTTCTCCAGAGATTGTAGGAGAGTTTCTGAATCCTTGGAGAAGTCTAGTCCAGGTAAACTGTTACTTTATGAACATGACAGGATTCTCCTATTGAAATACAAAGATGCACTGACTGACTGGTGCAAGGCAGAGACAGAAAAAGGCATCTTTCAAGTCCAAGCAAGTAAACCAGGCAGCTCTGGCTGGAATGAGTTACATTAATGTGTACAGATTTGGCACCGTTGGATGAATGCTTTCAGTGGCCTGACTTCTAACATGCAAGTTCTGCTGGTCTATATTCAATACTTCCCAGTTTGCATTCCAGCAAAAGCAGGGTGTTCCAAGATGACTGGCATCTAGCCAAGATTTCATGTTCTAAAAGTCATTTTAAATACCCTTAGCTGGGTGTCGTGGTGTACGCCTGTAATTCCAGCACTCAGGAGGCTGAGATAGGAGGATTGTTGTCAGCCCAAGGCCAGCCTGGGCTGTAAAGTGAGCTCAAGTCCAGCCTGAACTGCATAGTGAGATCCTGTCTCAAAAAGACAAAAAAAAAAAATATGCTTGAATGCCTTGTATGGCTTCCCAGGGGAAAGGATATTGACACACATGGATTGGAATTGCCCTGGGTTCCAGTCCCATTGTCACTGGGGTTTGTTTCACCGCCAGTCCGGGTTGATTATCCAGGCTCCGTATCCCAGGAACCTTAAGTGTCAGTTCACACAGCTCATTTGTTCTCAATTTTGGTGACCTATTTAAATACAATCTCCAGTCTTCAGCTTGAGGGATGGTAAGGACTAATATCATAGCCCCTGGATGAACCAGATTTACGGTCATATTTCTCTGTTGCCGAGAGGCAATTCAGGTCTGCAATTTTTGTAGCAGGTCTCTTCTTAGCAAGGGACCTGGGAAATTTGGAAGATAGAGGAATCATGTGGGACCTCTTGTCTCCCTGTGATACACCTTATAGACCAGCAAACTGGCCTCTTTTCTGGGACCCCAGTGGCTCCAACAATAGTCACTTGTTTTTTATAATGGCCCAGTGGGTTGTGTCACTACTAAATGGTCAGCCCTGCTATCTACCATAAAATCCGTCAGTGGGCCTCCTCCTTTCCTTGTGACCATGAGCTCCTGGGGACCTAAGGAGATGGAGCCCAGTCTTACTCGTCTTCATGACCTTCAGTTCCTGCCAGTAAGGGGAGGTGGGCACGTGACTCCTTTGGGGGCTGGTAGCTTTTAGCAGGTGGTCTCCTGGTTGTATCACTTACATCACCTTCTCCAATATTTTCTGGGCATTTATTTTTCCACTATCATTTCTTTTTGCTGTGCACATCGATCCCTATCTAGTCTTGACCAGTTCTTAGGTTCTTGCCCAGCTCGGCCCCTCCCTCAACCACGTCTGTGTCCTCACCCTTTACAGCTTCCGCTTTCCTCTCTGTGAGCCCCACTGACCACAGATCCACTTTCTTTATGAGCCTCCGATTGGCTTCCTGTTTGGCTTCCGGGTCATCATTAATATACACCTTTGTGGCCACCTGTAAAAGCCAAGTCAAGTTTATGCTTGAAAAACCCTCTAGTTTCTGTAGTTTTTGCCTGATGACTCCTTGAGCCTGATCCACAAAGGCTGCATTTACCATGTGCTGATTCTCAGCAGCCTCAGGATTAAATGGAGTGTATCGCTGGAATGCCTCCCAGAACTGCTCATAAAATGGCTAGCACTTACCTCAGTTTTTTGGAGCAATTCTGATATATTTCCCACATTAATTGCTTTCTTTCTGCCCTCCTTAATCTTGCAAGAGAGCCTCTCAGAACCTCTGTAAGTGTTGTAACTGAGCTGCATCATTTGGGTCCCAGTAAGGGTCTGACTCAGGGAAATGGCCCCACTTGGGATACTTGTGTCAAAACAGAAAAAAGACAAAAAAAGTGGTTTGAAATGTAGCTCTATACATAGGCCCTGAGTTTGATCCCCAGAAAATGAAAGGAAGACAGAGAGAGAGAGAGAGAGAGAGAGAGAGAGCGAGAGAGAGAGAGAGAGAGAGGAAGGAAGGGAGGAAGGATAGAAGGAAGAAAGAAAGAAAGAGAGAGAAAGAAAAGAAAGAAAAATTCATATTATGAAAAGACTTTGTGTAAATTATGAAGACATATAGACAATCACATAATTTTCCTTTTGGGTTTCCTCCATTTGTTATTCATATTCCTGTTATCGTAAAGGAATGAATACCTTTTGCATATGACTGCAAGATTTTCTGGCAACACCACACAGTGGGTACCGAAATCACTAGTGTTGCTTTATAATAACAATGATCTATATAATCACTATAGTCAAAGAAATTTTATTTAATCTTTAATTGAAAGGAAAAAATATTTCTTAAATTCAATCATCATCTTTAATTCCAATCTTATAACCATATTTTATTTTAAGACAATCTGTGTATTTCTCTTTTTACTTAGGCTCATAGTATATTCTTAATTTCAGAAAATAAAGGGATTCTAAAATAATTTTTATTAATTATTAAATCTTACACTCCTAAACTTTTAAAAAAGTATGTATTTTGATATAGTGTAAGCAATTTTAAAAGGTTGATATGATAATGATGTAGAAATGATATCAAGACCTCTACAAGGAAAATACTATAACTCTCATCCTGTAGGATGTTTGATATCCTGAGTTCATGTTCTCTAAAATTGGAGAAGGAGTTCTAGAAACAACAAAGGTTAAGAGTAGGAATGTTTATTGAGGAGGAAATGAACTGAGAGGCAGGAGGGGACCTGAAGGTGAGTTGCTGAGGACCACACTTCTCAGGGGAAGTTTTATAGAGCAAAAACTATGTGAGTACAAAGTAGATTAGGGCTATGAACAAAAAATAAGGTTACAAATATAGTGGCTTAGGTAAGTAATAATCCAACTGGGAAATGAATCATGTAATAAGTGTGCATGGAGAGAACAAAGAACTTTTTAGGAAGTGATCAGTCTGAGGGTCTTGGTCACTCACTGAGGTGACTGATGCCTATCTAGATTTCATTAGACCATTAGTCATAGTTACATGACTTTGTTAGTTATGGTTATAACTTCATAGTTATAGCTATAACTTCATTAGTTATAACTTATCTCAGGCCTGCTCATTCCATCTAGCTTAGCTGTCTACAGCAATATGTGATATCTCTGTGGGACCTTTCTAAATATGTGTAAATTATAACTTACAACTGTTTATAATTTTCAATAGTATTTCTATAGCTTATTGATACTATATTTTATGACTTTCATATTTGACACTTTCAAACTAAAAATATTGTTGCCCATATTGTTTTAAGCACAAATATCAGTTGGAAACTGTAAGTACTGATTTGATTTAAAAATGCACAGCACGAAACACCCTTAGATGTGAGGTGATTATCCTTTGTACATATGTTAGTTTGTGCCATTCTTTTTGTCTCTGTAGTCACAACACCTCAGTGTTACACATACCACCTAAAATCCATTGAAAGCAGAAATATGTGTTTGAATCTTCCTGTGAAAGTATCTAGCCAACTTATCTTGGGATATATATCTTTATCTCAGGGAAAAAGGCATCTTAATGAGATTCATAAATTAAAGACTTCTTAAAGTCTGAATAACTTACACATCTTTTAAAATTATGCAATCTGAAATTATATACGGTTTTTAACTCGCCAAGATTGACATCAGAAATTTAATGAGCATTACTTTATGTTTTAAGATTTGGGTAGTTGTTTTTATTTTTTCTTCACCATTGGTGATAACAAGTAATTAATTTGTCACTAATTTGTATCCTTAACATCACTCAAATTAAGGACCTGTATCTTTTTCAATGCTATGGGATTTTAGTTTCAAAGTGGCCCACAACTATGTTCAGGATGATTTTAATGAAGTGTTTTCATCAAGTAGCCAGTTTTTCCCCTCTCTCTGACATACCCTGAGTTTTCTTTTCCCTTCAGCAGAATTCTAATTTAAGGTTAGTGTTGATTCACAATTTTATTTTTTAAAATAAAGACAAAAGACAAATGGCCACCAGGCTGTATGAGTTCCAACAAACCTACAAACCTACCACCAAGTAAAAGCCTTCTGATATGTTCATGTTTATCCTCTTCTTTTGCTTCTTTTATGATCCCAAGTCCTCCCTAGATTCAGGTAATCTCAGCTTCTCAGAGATCTTTCTCTGGAAGTAATTTCCTTCTTTTGTAATATCTTCATGATATCATTTTATACAACCCCACCAAGGCATTCTTGTCTGCATTTAATCCTATCAGCTTTCTTACCATACCTACCTTCAGTGAGGTTAAATTGTGCTCCCGCTTCTCTGCTCATAATGTGCAGGCTTTTTATGGTTTGCTCTGGCCATCCTCTGCACTCTCTGGGATTAAGTTTTTCGGTGACATTTTCTTCTTTATCTAAAGACACTTTCATTTTATATAACATATCTTCATCATTTATAACTATTGCCAACTGTTATCTCAAAAGATTTCCTTCCTCTAATATCGGTAATAGCGCTTTTCCTTTGTTCTAACCTTACCTCTTTTCTATCCAATTTTATATGACACCAGTTTCTTCCCTGTACACTCCATTAAATCGGGCATTTCTCAGAGTAGCCTCTTATCATCCCCGCAGTGTTCTTGATCTAATGGTTTCAGGTCTTAGTTATCTGTTGAAGGGTCTCAAATTTGTATCTTCCAGCAAGACACTGCTGCGCTCAAAATCTAGATACATACGGATGGTCCATAAAGTCCAGAACCTCTTTCATGCAGACTTATTCCAATTTATCTCTATACTTATATGATAGAACTATTTACACACCTCTATAGTATGTAATATTTGTTACCCTTGCATAAGCCCAACTATCCAAGACTCTTATGTTGGAATCTGGACAATCTAGACTTTAATTGGGATCTGGCACAATCATTTTTGAATAAACTCTTTTTTTCCAAACCCCTTGCATCACATTTATCTCCCTCCTGTCTTCTTCTATTCTTCAGAATATGTCGATGTTTGATTTTGCTGCCCCTCTTTAACCTATTTTCTTTGATTAGCAACTGTCTTTAACTAGGCTCACCGTGTACAGAATGCAACTCTCAGGCTCTCCTCAGTTACCTCTGTGCAGAAACCTTAGAAAATAAATACTGACACTGGTGCTGCATGCCTCTGGACCACGAGCGACCAGTTACTCCTGTTTAGAACAGGTTTAGTTGGTTTTTCTTTGCCTGAGATGGGTGTGGGTGAATTCATTTTGTCCCCTCCCTGTTTAGATAATCACTGTTCTTTCTTCCCATGAGTTGCACTCTAAAGAAATGACAGAAGTCTATCAATGACACATCAGATAAAAACAGGAGAGTATGGTGAAAGAAGAAATTAGAGAGTTTGGTTGGATTAAATCAGGGAAGGGCATTGTAGGACTTTATTTTTGTTACCTGAGTGAAAGGGTTTTGTGAAGTTATTGAAGAGTTTCAATCACACTTGAATTAAAGTACTACTTTTATCAATGGAGAAGAGATTTTAGGATGTGGGATATTGTGGAAAACAAAGCCTTAAAATAATTCCATTTTTAGGTAACAAATACAATATTCTGAACTAGGTTGGCAATAGTGGAAATGAGGAAAGGTGGACAGATTTGTGAAGTAAAAAAGAGATAGAATTGAAAGGACTGCGACCTATTTCGGTTTGGAGAGTTTGAATAAAGAAGAGTTAGTAGCATGAATAGGACATGGCTTTATGATATATGCAAAAGGAAACTAAACATAATATACTGATTAGACTGTTTCACTATGGAAAATGCTGACTACATATTAACGGTTATGATTTTTCAGCAGTGGATAGGTTCTGAGCCAAGATGAGCCTCTGGGAATTGGTCTGTGTTTGAAAATGGAAATGGAAGTAGTCAACTATCACTTACCCAAGAAAAATATTTGAAATGAAAATAATGGAGAAGTAGGGGTCACACTAAGTTGAGCAAGTTTTTAAAATGGTGAAGAAGTGTGTATGATAGCGATTTCCTATCGTCAGATAACTTACATGGGTTAGGAGGGTTTCTGAGGTCTGAACTGTGGCTGTAGCTTCCATAAAGGTTATTAAGATGGTTGTACAGAACCCCCTCCATATCCCCAAATAAGAACGGAGTGGAACCAGTATTTCCTGTGGTTTACATGCTGGTATATCAAGAGATTTTTTTTCTGAAGCATTCCAATGGTAGGTCACTTTTACATTTCTTTCAATGATGGTATTAAATAAAACCTGACTCTGTGCTGGTGATATAACCACCACTGTACTATAAATACTTCCTTAACTACCATAAAAATGACACATGATATTTTATTTACTGTTATATCAATTGTAAATATCAGTAGCTTTTATGAGATTAAATTATGCACATAAGGTCGCAGAGTTAATATGACATAGACACGAGAGAGTAAACACTGACCTTAGTTTCTTCCTTTCCAGTTGGGTACTACTTTGGGACTTTTGACCGTTGTATTCTGTTTTCTTGTCCCAATTTACTTGAGATAAGTAGAAAGTGAGCTATTTGGTTACTTAATTAGTCGTTTAAATTTTTTTTTTGAGGCAGGATCTCACTATACAGTGCAGGCTGGCCTTGAGCTCACTTATGTAACCCAGGCTGGCCTCAAACTCATGACAGTCTTCCTGCCTCAGCCTCCATAGTGCTGGAATTACAGGTGTGTGCCACCATGCCTGGTGAGATTTTTGAAGAAGCAGGAAAGGAAAGAATGAAGCTATTTATAGAACAGCGGGTTGGTGAACTAGAGCACTTTGAAATTCTCTTAGGTGGGAATTCTCTAGCTCCAGCATGGTTGGACCTGGGTCCTAGGATAAAACCAAAAGGCCCGTCATTGGAATTTATTCTTGGAGACCCATTGTTTATCCAGATATTCACGGACTCTGTGTGTATTAGTGGAATTGTTTGTGGTGTGGTGGTGGTACTGATGGAAAAGGAAATTGGTGAGGATACCAATCACAATTGCTGTGAAGCTGTGTAAAATAACAGAAATAGAGTGGTGAACAAGACTCATCACTAGCATATTCAAATTCCTCGAATAGTAAGTTACTACTTCGCATACATCCATCCTTCTGTGGATGGCCAACAGTGAGTGAATTGGTGTGGACACACAGGGCTGTTGAACAGTGCACATCTGACCAGAGGGCGAGGTGCTAGGTTCTCTTATGAGCCAGTGACTAGGTTGAACATCATGGGCGATGAGGGGCCCAGGGCAGGAGCTGAAGTGTCGCTCCTTGGCAGGAGTGTCCATCATCCTCTAGGAAAGTGCTGTGTCCTTGTGCATGGTGGCAGCACTTTCTGCGCGAGGAAGAGGATTCATCAGTGCTTCAGCTTGTCTGGAATGGCCTTTACACCAACAATAGTTGGTCATGGTTGATTAGTGCTTTGAATGGAGCTTGAAGTAATTGAGCTGTGGAATGAGACACCCACCTCTGGACAAGCTATGAGCTCAGGGAACATCCATTCACAGGCTTTGCTACCAGCCTCCATGTACCTGCTCTCACAGAGCTTGGAGAACAAAAACATTTTGTGTAGAAGAGAAAATGGGTTTGGTCCACATTCACTCCTAGCCTTTTAGCATGTCACAGAAATGTTTCGTGAACTGGTCCTGAATTTCATTCTCAACCATACAACTTGGAGATGGACCATCACCATGGTGTTAATAAGTTACTCTCTTGGTGACAATGATGTCGGATCCTACCCCATAAATTTAATTATTCAAACTCAGTGGGTTAATAAAGTAAGGTAGAGTGAATAACTTATATGGGAGAACTTTTATGTAAATATCATAAGTTTAGGATTAATGCCAGTTAAGTATAAAAGGTATATTCAAATGCATATCGTGTTCTCATTAAAACAATATTAATGAAAATAATTAAAAATGTGGATGAACTTTGCGATACTGTTCCACAATCTTTTATTTATTGAGCTACTCAAAAGTCTATGTCATACTAAAAATGCAAAGAGACTTCCACTGATAAGTATAGTTGCCAACATATAAACCTCAAGGACACTACCAGCGTTGGCCACATTCTCTCAGCTTTTTAGAACTTATTACTTTCTTTTCCTTTTGTTGTATTTAATAATGTCCTAAGGTGATATCAGAAACCTTGTACACCCTGGTACATTTCAATTGCCAATAAAATGAGGAATAAATAATACATTAGTATACATTTTTATAGAATAGTACATTCAGGGCTTGTTGTGGTTATTTGTGTTTGTTTGGACCTTTGCATTGTTATTGTTAGTGGTCTCTGAGCCTAAGTGGATCTGGGAGGGAAGATCTAAATTATAGATAGTTCAATAAAATCAGTGTATCTGTTAGGATTTATTAACCCACGTGCTTGTTACTGATTTTTGCATCCAATTATCTCAAGTTATAAGTATATTACCTTATTAAAAATTATAAACTAAAAACTGATAACAATTCACTCATTTCTATATTATTTCATACAGCACTAAGGATTTTATTTCACACTAAAGGGAAAATACCTTAAACAGCATATTAGCGTTTGTGGAATTCAAATCAAGTAGAAAGATCTATTGTATATTTTTATAAGGGGAAATGACTCTGGGACTGAAAGAAGTAAAAGGCTTTGGGATTTACAGAAGGAGTTTCCTTCAATCAGACTTTTACATACATAATCACATGTAAATAGTTGTGGATATATATTAAATGTGCAGAAAATATCTGAAAAGATTTACATTAGATTGGTTACATAGTTATTAATGCTGGGATAACCCTTGCTTGTCAGTCATTGTTTAAGAACCTAACCAGTGGGTGATGTTTCAGTAGAAGGGTGTTGAGTTTGGTCTGAGCTTTGCAGTTTTTAGCAAGAGAGGAAAGCAAACACTAAATGCTAAATCAACAAATACACACCAGGGGACTATAGTGGGGAAAAATAATGACACATCTGTGTGAAAAAAATGTTGCTGAAATTTCAAGAGTGAAAAGGTTAGGATTAGGCAATGCTATTGCTAGATTCTGCTTGCCCCATCTCTGTGTACATGCACGTTTATTTCCCTTTGATTTGTGAGATTGTGGGTGAAATGATTGAGGGTGGGATACACATAGTAACCTTATCTGATTAGTGAGTCATCGACCTAAGGACACTGTGGAGTAACTTGGACCTGAAGATATTTCAGCCAGGAAATTTTGTCTTAGCTCATTTTTATTCTAAACTCAGTGACATCTAGAATTGTGGGGCTCACTTTAGAAGTGGTCTGATGCCATTTCCTTTTCTGTGACACCTTTGAATTTCAGATCGGTCTCCACTCTGCTCAGCCAGCCACTGTGGTGGGAGGTTGACTTAAGGGTACATTTTCTGGTCCTGAGCTTTTCAGTTGAAGCAGTACAAGTATTTTTGTTTGTCCAAATATCATTATTGCAATTGCCTGTCACAAGCTGAGACACTGTTGGTGGATAATTAATTTGAGTTTCTCTAAGTGAAGCCTTAAAAATATCCTTTGTTTCTCTCTTGAGAGAGGAACTCTTTATCAGAGTTTGCATTTTTTGCCTTGCACATCAAACTTTGTGACGATTAACTGTTTTCTCCACAATTCTCTTCCTTTGTTTTAACAAAACTTCACCATTCTTTCAGGAAGTATGTTCCTGATGACTTCTTCCCCCCCAAGTTGTTCTGTGTATCTTTGCACTTGAATTTTTCTGAAAATTTATTGTATGTGTTTTAGTTACTTTCTCCTTACTGAAACACAAAACTTGACACCTGCAACTCTAAGGAAGAAACGCGTATTTTGCCTCACATTTATAGAGGTTTCAAGTTCATAGTTTCAGCTGGCTCCAAGGAAGGGCAACATGGCTGCGGGGCATGATAGGGGAGGTATGGCATGGAGGCAGGGAGTAGAGAGAGAGAACCAGGGAGAAGGGGGCATACATCTTCTGGGCCACACCTCCCATGATCCACCTCTTCTGACTAGGATTTACCTCCCAACATCGCATTTGGCTATGAGCGCGTAACTGGACGAATCTATTGGCGAATGTCATGCACTCATGTACCAATTACATCTAAAAAACCTGACCTGTGAGCCCATGAGGCTTTACGGGAACATGCAGAGATGAACCATAACAGCACAGCATTGGGGATGCCTGCCTAATGGCCAGGAAAAATATTATTTTGAAATACTTTTAAACCTTTTATACTAATCAAAAATTTGAATATTTTTAAATAAAATAATATTATTTAAGAGTTTATTTCTTCCAGTTATTTGGTTGTTTTTAGCCAAGAAGAACTTACAAATTTATATATATTGTCAATTGCCTCTAGGCATATTATATTTAAAATGTATTATTGAATGTATCACTGTTGATTTTGATGAAATCTTTGTATATGTCTCTGATGTACTTTCCTTTTTTTCTGTCTCTCTATATCTTTTTCTATTTTCTTATTCTCACAATTATTCCTCACATACTAAGCAAATATTTTAAAAACTTTTATGTTTAAGTGGCTTGACACTTTATCATGTCAGTGAATGATATTGATATTGTGAAAATAAGTGTGATTTGCAACATCAGAATCTTAATTTACTTTCTCATTTCTGGAAGAAAACACCCAACATTGACAAGGTAGAGGAGGAAAGGTTTATTCTAGCTCCAGGTCTGTAAAGGTTCCAGAGCAGCAGCCCTCTTTCCATTCCTGTATATCCCATCCAGGCTACAAGTCTATCAGTGGCTGCTACCCAGACCCAATGTGGGGCTTCCCTTTTCAGTGAATCCGTTCAACTACACACAGAGCTCTGCTAATCTGATTAGGACACTAATCCAGCTATCACACCCTCTTAATCCATATACACAACCACCTCTGTAAGTCACCACCTACAAGCATATGAGGTTTTGGGGAGACATCTAGATACAAGCCCTATCAATTATTTAGAGTTGTCTCATACTTGCTTAAAACTTTTAAACTTCTTCTCCTGCTGTTTTGGAAACTCTTGTCTTACAAAAGTATCATTTTTTCAGATGCAGAATGATCCTGAAATAAAAAATAAAATCAAAATACAAGCATTACTGTACCCTGGCTTACAGATGATCGATACTTATTTGCCATCTCATCGAGAAAATGAGCATGGCATAGTTCTGACGAGGGACATAACTATAAAACTTGTGAGTTTGTATTTCACCAAGGATGAAGCACTTCCCCGAGCAATGAGGAAAAACCGACACATGCCTCTGGAATCCAGACATCTGTTTAAATTTGTTAACTGGAGTACTCTTCTTCCTGAGAAGTTTAGAAAGGACCATGTTTACACTGAACCAGTTCTTGGAAGATCTACTCACTCATTTCCAGCACTTATGGATAACAGAGCATCACCACTGTTGGCTGATGATTCCCAGTTACAGAATTTGCCACTGACCTATATCCTTACCTGTCAGTATGACATCCTTAGAGATGATGGACTTATGTATGTTTCAAGACTTCGAAATGTTGGAGTTCAAGTAGCTCATGAGCATGTTGAGGATGGAATCCATGGAGCTTTATCATACATGACAGCACCATTTTATTTACACGTAGGTCTTAGGATAAAAGATATGTATATTAATTGGCTGGATAAGAATTTATAAGTGTATAACATGTATATCAGAAAGTTTTAGTTTGTGACACTTTGTACTTGTGAAAAGAACAAAGTAATTTGTGTTGAGTCCAGGTGTAACAGTTACTTTGTGTCTTTAAACTTCTCACTAAATTTTATGATTTACGGACATTACATATATTAAAATGTGATTCAGTCTATTTTCTCCTTACTTTTAATGTATTGTGTGAGTCCAAAAGCACCAATGATTTGCAAATTTGAGAAATAAAAATTTCTCAAATCAGGGAAGATGCTGTCCAGATAAGCACAGCTAGTGTAGACGTCAATGGGCAGAGAGACTGCAAGGAAAACGAATTGCTCTAAATTGGAATGGAAACTGTTAGACTAGATGAATTGTAAAGGCCTGGTTTCCTTTGATGTAACAAATTACTGACAAAATAAAACTGGTGGCTCAAAGTGAAAGAAATGTATTCTGTTAGTGTCCTGTGAACCTAAAGTCCAACAGTACTGTACGTGGGCCAAAGTCGGGACTCTGACAAGGGCCACAGTCCCGCGGTGCTTGGTGAGCCTCTGCTCTTTAATCCTCCGATGGCTGCTGGGTTCCCTTGACTGTAGCCAACATCCACAAGTGGGTGAGAGCGCCATCCTCATCTGGCATCCTGTCCCACCTGCGTCAGTTTTCCCTCAGTCTCGCAGCTAAAAACATACACATCCTTTTCATTTGGTGCTCACCTAAAACATCCAGGGTAATTTCTGCATTTCAAAGTCCATAATCTGCAAGTGCTCTCCTCAGTTTTCAGCATAAGGTAACATACTCTAGGATTAGAATGTAGATATCTTTTCAAGGCCATTTTTAGAAAATATTGTCAATCTTTTTTCTAAACAAACAGATCAGCCTTGTAATATAAAATCTATTCTAAATGTTCCCTTGATGATGAAGCATATCTGAGTCAATCTAGACTTTCAGTTGATATTGGGTCAACTGGTTTGGAGATTTTCAAACACATACATATTTCTTACTATGTTTCTTAATTCGATTCAACTGGTTATGAAGATTCATGGTTCTGTATAGCAGGTTTGTTTCTGCATGAATAAATATTTAGCCTTTTTATGGTTCCATAAAAGGACCACAGAATTTGGGGCACATTTTGAAATGAGAAAATTGAGAGGTTTTTGAATAAGCTTTTCAGTCCAGATTGTTCAGTGGAAATGAGATGCTTTTGTCAAACTTCCATTTGACAGAAAGCAATTAAAATGTACAATTTCAACAGTTCACAGAACAGCTAACTTACTAATACAGGAAGAAACTAACCATGTTCATATAGCTATTTTTCTTTAGCTCAATTCCAGTACCCCAGTGACAGAAATTATCACAACTTCCATGACTATCATAGGTGAACTCTCAGTAAATTTCATTGAATCAGTTGTTTTCCACACGAGCTATGTAACATTTACACGGAAATTTGACATAATGTGCCATAACAAATTGTAGCTCTCATACGTGTGATTCAATTTCTTCTCAACTCTTCCAAAAACATATTTCATTATCATAAATGTCCGTGGTGTTTAGTCTGATTCTTTCCTTTTTCATTGCTTAATAAACTAGATTCTAATTCTACAAAGGGAAAAAGTCCTGGAACTGTCATGTGAGCAGAAAATGTGTAGCAGAAATTGCCAATGTGCATCAAACTGTAGAAAACACAGCTCTCTCAAAGGATGCTGTGTTGATTTTCCTATTGTCTGGACATTTTCACAATTATTCTAAACTGAACATCCCTTCAGTATTGTACACAGCAATACATAATGTCCCTGACATGTAGCTTTACGTCCTTGAAAAGGAGGAGGCTGGTTCACAGCTGGAGAACAGCTGGAGGAACTTTATTTTTAATTCCTGAAAAACTTACATCCTGCACTGTAGAGAGTTTCTTTTTTCCCTAGAAATGAGTGGCTGAAATAGATTCTTAATATTTCAGGAAGAAAGACACTTTAAAGAAAGCACAAGAGGACTAGCTTCCATTGTATTATGAGCTGGATATTTGGGCGCACATGGCTTTATCCAAGTTGTGATTACTGCTAACATGGTTAATTCCATGAAGCCCTAACACCCAAACTGGCTCCTTTTAGTGTAGTGGCATTTGGGCTTTGTCATTGGGTTTTGAATTTGAAAATACCCAAACAAAATCCACCTGTTCTCATCCATTCTTGACACTGTCAGGGAAGACCTGATTGCATCCGCATACTGTCACAGCTAAACATCCCATTTTCTTTCTCTTTCCTCGCTGTGTTGTCCAGTTTATGATTTGTTTCCACATTTCCTTTCTCTAAGAGAAACAGTGTTTTTGAGCTTGAGAATAAGGATATTCTCTGGGTACCAAGGAAAGGGTATGTATAGCCTTGTGCCTTAGGTTAGTGCATAATGATACATATCTGTCATCTAACTTTATAATGCCCGGGACTTTATATATATATAAATCCTGACATCAATTACCCAAATCCCTATGAGTCATCTCTACTGTATTGGTAATCTACTCTGTGCATGCTGGAAACAAATAAGATGAAAATTTCTGAGATATGTGTCCAAGAGTTAAGAAATATTAATTCCCAAATTATCTCCACATAGTGCCTATTCTAAAGGAAATTTGTAGGCTTTTCTCTTCAACTATTACAACATTGCATTAGTTGCTATACTTGCCATAAAAGTACTACCAAGTTAGGGGCCTAACCTATGGGAATTTATTTCCTCCTGGTTTTAGAGGTTAGAAGCCCAAAATCAAGGTGTCTATAGGACCTTAGTCCCTCTGAAGGAGAGATCTATTCCAGGTGTCATGGATTATGGCAGAACAATTCTAGTGTTTTCACATTGTTCCCTCCTGTATGTTCTGTCCAAGTTTCTCCCTTGTGTGAAAACACCAGTCATATCAGATTAGGGCCCACTCTAATATAAACATTTTAACATGACTGCCCCTGCAAAGACATATAAAAATATTCTCAAGTTCTGTTTGTGTGTGAGGATGGGGTTAGGACTAGAATTTTTGTCTGCATGTGGAACAAATATAACACGTGGAGAGCATCATGTGATCCAAGGTCTTAAAAGTAAAAACATTTTTCTGCTATTGTTTATATTCTGAAAAGCCCCCAACTTTCCATTCATTCATTGCTCTTTGGAGCAGGATATCAGCAACTACTGAGCTTCCAGTGAATAAACTAGAACAAAATATTAGAGTCTGTCTTGAGCTAAAAAGCATCCACCGGACTCCTAACACCTGTTCGCTTCCGGTCTGATGCCCTTGTGTACTCACTGTCTCACCTGAGAGAGTGATCGCTTGCCTTTGAGATAGGACACCTTTTCAATCTGTCCCTCCTCAGTTCTAAGTTCTGTTCCTATTTGAATAATGTGAACATGTACTTTTAATTTTTTCACATAGTGCTCTGGTGGTCTTTTCAAAAGGCTTCTCACTGACCTCATCTACCAGAGCAAAACCTTTCAACATGCACTAAGGTGAGCAATTTCTGACACTATGGACAGTCTGAAGAAGTGTATCCCAAGCCTTGTTGCTCACTGTAATCGTACTTGTCAGAAGATTACCAAGGAACACCTTTGTTTGTCACCAACCCCACAGTTAGTCTTATCTCTTTCATTTCTATAACATTTGTTGCATTTACTGAATTGATTAGCAGGGCATGCCTAAGACTATCTGTAGCTATGAGGTGGCTAGTCCACCTTGCAATGTGCAAAATTTCACAAGGCACTTTAAAGCAAGTTCAAAACTTATATGCATATAAATATGTGTATGTGTATAAAGAGGTCTCTCTACCTATGATCAGATCAGATGATGATGACATCAATTTAAATACATTGTCATCAGAAGTCACTATCATAACAACCCAAGTTTTCAAGATGCAGTGGCTGGTGATGGAAGCTGAACTGGCTGTTGTCTGTCAGACATTACCCATGACATTTAGAACAAACAGACAGCTGTGAAGGTCATATGACACCAACACACTCTCCCTCATGTTCACTCAGGCTTCTATTGCATCAGAGTGCTCCTCTCCTTCATGTTTACCTGGGCTTTCACTGGAGAAGTGAGCTCCTCCCAGTTTGAAGCTCAGTACCCTGCAGACTACCTATAGTCCCTTGTGTGTGACTTGATCTTCAATGTGTGATGTGCTCTGTGGCTTGTGCAACTGAGTGTTGTGGCCCCACTTTTCAGTCTGTTGCAGCAATCATAATTTACAAGTAATACTTGGGATGCAAAATTTGCAGATCTTTAAATATATTAGTGAATAAGAAGCATTCAAGTTTCCTGCTAACAGAATAAGCTATCTTCAACTTGATGTATACTTGGTGAGAGAATTTGCTTTCAGTTGTATGCCAATGCTCTTTGCTTAATTATTCTGTTCATCCTCTATCTTACTCTGTTCCTTCCTCTTCCTGCAGTTGCACCCATAATGCTGTCTTCAGACTCCAGAGCTAAGCTACTATGTCATTTCAAAATGGCACTGCTTCCCTCTGCTTTTTTGTCAGGATAGGGTGTGATCTGCATAACAATTCCAAGTGCTTATGATTTATCCCATTATTTTGGGGACATATATTTGGGTAAACACTCATATATATTGTACTGAATATATTATATATGTACACACATATACATTACGAGGATAAGGGATAAAAATAAATATCCATTCGAGTGTTTTCCTAAGATTTAAATATGGCTTATCCTTTGCCACTTATGAAAATAAAAAGGATAGAAATGATAAGAAAAATAAGCAAAAACTTAATAATTTTTATTACCAATAACCCCTTTCCCAGAATAAAGAAAATATACTAGAATAAAAAAGAAAATAGAATAAAAAAGATTTTAAAAGTACAGTATTAAGAATGAGAAAGAACCCAGTAATATTAAAATAATGATGTGACTTCTGTGCACCTCTGAGGGCAACATTATTTAAAATCTAGAGTGTCAGGTCTCTGAACTAGACTCCCACCCAGCTAGGAGAGAAAATCTCCCGAAGCAGATCTGCTATTCATGCCTACAGGAGCGTGGCATTCAACGGAAAGCCAGCAGATTCCTCACACAGCTCAACCTGCAGAGCTGATTCTGTGAAAAAGAACAAGAGACATGCGTGCTTGCCAGCACCCCACACACCCAACACCTCCCTATCAGCTACCCTAGAACCCCTACTCAGAGGCCCAAAATTTTGCACCCCCATCTGCAATGCCCTGCTCCCCTACCTAAGCTCCCCTATATAATATGCTTTAGCCCCTTGCTTGAAGCCAAAGTTCTTTCTGGCCTTGCCGCCCGGTCTGCAACACAGTCCTTGCATGTTGCTTAAACTTTGCCTTTCAATTGTACCTCAGTTTACCCTAACAGAGGGCCTGGATAAAATATACATATAGTAAAAAAAAAAACACTCCTTAATTTGTAAACTTGATAATTAATAATACATAACTGGAAAGACATTGGCAACAGATAGATTTATAATAACATGAATTTCATTTAAAACTAGAAAATTCAAATATAATTGAAATGATTCCAAGTGATAGGAAAACCATTAAATCCCCTCAGCTTTTTTTTGAAAGCAACCCAGTGATACATCAAAAAAAAATACAATTTGATCAAGGAAGCATGTTATATTCTCAGTACTAGAATGTATATCAGCATAATTTATTATATCAAAAATTAGCGAACTGAATGAGCAAACAATAGAGGAGGTAAAGATGTAATAAAATTTATAGATGGTCCTAATTTATATAAATTAGAGGAATATGGATAGATAAAACTTTGCTAACGTAATAAATGGACTAAATTTAATTATCAGACAGAATAGAAAATGTTATTATAAATATTGAATGCCTAAACATTTTCAGTCGAAACTGCAGATAGGAAAGACCTATTATTAATGTTTATTTCTTAGATAGAATATATCTTAAGTCCAAAACACTTGTTTCCAAGCACTTTAGATAAAAAATGTGAATAGGAAACTAGCAATATTATATGACTACTAAGAAATATTCCAGACTTTTTTGAGATTTCACTATTTCCAGTCATGCCTTCTTGCAATTACAAGATCTAAACCAGGACACAATATTGTGCTCAGTTGTGTTAGTCACGTTCTTATCATTTTGACAAAATACCCAACACCCTAAATTTGAAGGAGGAAAAGTTTATTTTGGCTCACGGTTTCAGAGTGTCCAGTCCAAAGTCAGCTGGCTCCAAGATGAAAACATCATGGTGGAAGGACACGACAGAGGAAATCTTCTCAACTTGTGGACACCAGGGAGCAAAGAGAGAAGCAAGGAGGGAGGACACAACATACCCTCCAGGTTAAGTCCGCGGTGATGCACCTCTTCTAACCAGGCCCCACCTCCTGAGAGCACATTCAGCTATAAACTCATGAAGAGATTACTCCACTAATGAGCACAGCACACCCATGATCCAGTTACTTCCCAGATGTCCCGCCTCTCAACACATAAGACTTTGGGGGGACATTTAAATCTAAACCATGGCAGTTGTCATATCTACTCAGATTCTTCTGGCCTACAACAATCTCTTTCTTTGCTGGATAGTAATGCAGAGTACTGGCAAGGTAATTTATAGAATGTACCTCAATTCATACTTTTCTTATATGTTTTATATTTATCCTGAGCTAGGCCTTAGGAAGGAAGAGCACAGTAAGGAAATGATGCTTCCTTTCATCACATCACATAAGAGAATACAGTGCCACAACATCACTCACTGTGCTGGTTTGGGGGATGCTTTGGAAGGGGAAACAACATAATACAGGACACATGTTTTATGCAATTATTTATAATAATCACCTAAAGAACGGCATGTAAAAGAGTGCAGGAAATCTGTCCACACAAGGCCGAGGAATCCAGCCAAGGGCCTGGATCCCATGAAAATGTCCTGCAGGAGCCTAGGTAAATATCTAAAACACATAACAATGCCTCCCATGAATCTAACTGGAGACCCAGAGCCCATGACAATGTCTCATGCAGGCCTTTTTCATTGATCTGTGCTGGGAAGGCCCAAAGTTCAGTGGTGGAATCTAGAATGTCTGTGACAGTGGGATGAAGGATCTGTGCTATCAGGCTGAGGGATCTGCACTGGAGCCAGGAAGCGATACTCAGAAGAACCAGAGCTCCCCTGAAAGGTACCACAGCCATCCTCAGCATCAATGAAGCTCAGGGCTCCTCCAGTGATCAAGATGGCTTAGTTCCCATTAGGAAAGCCAATGGGGAAGTGATACTCAGAGTGAGGACCAGAGCTCCCCCAAAGTGAACCAAAGCCATTCTCAGTGCCAGCAAGGTCCCAAGCTCCTTGGAAGATGAAAATAGCGAAGTTCATCAGGAAAGCCAGCATGACAAGCTCCTCCAAAACAACCAACAGTTCCTTACAGCTTCTACCAGCTCCAACAGACTTTCTCTGCTCTCAACAGCCTAACTTCTCAAAAGCCTCCTTCTTCTCCAGGTCTTCCCCTTATGCTGCTGGCAACAGTCCTCAGGTGGGCCTCCCACACCCAGCACCATGCTTACTTAGTTTAGCTGGGGGTTATATGTTGACCACCCAGTTGTTGATCCGCTACACTCAAAATTGATGACATTAACTTCATTCATTTGGCCAAGAGAGTTTCTGCCGGGTGTATAAATTATAAAATCACTTTCCTTTCACCTTTCCATACATTATTCCCTGGAAGCAACCCATGAAATCAGTCTCACACTCAAGGAAGGGAGAAATTATCTCCTCTAGGCCAAGATCTATATAGGTAATTTGGAATTGTTCAGTGAGGAAGATGTGTTTCTTCTGTTTTTAAACACTCAGATATTTGTTTATATTAGTAATGCTTGTTTTGTGTTTTGGTTGAAAAATCCATATTAGTTTTGGAAGTTTTTTCAGGTTGACTTCCGTGTTCGCTTGATAAACTCCATCCTTTAAATTTTGAGCACTTCTTTATTTCTAGCATTAAATATGTTCAAAGATTCTCTGTACCTATTATACTGTGGTCACATGAATAGTTTGAATATGCCATTTTCTTATTTGTTTAAAGGAGAATAATACTGAGAAATATTCTATTCTCACAGCTGTTATTGGTTCATTGTTGCCTATGTAAACATATATTCAATGCTCACATCCATTTTTATATTACTAGCTCCAGAATTTTGATTGCTTCTTGGCCTTTTAGCTAAGATAAAGTGCAGAATTTTGGCTGATACTTTCTCATTGATATTTCAAGGAAACTTGGATATTGATGGCAGTTTGTATTGTGTTTACATTTGACATTAGCTTTCATTGAAAGAAATCATTCATGCATAAAGAAGTTCTTTTTGCTCTAAAATTAGCTATATATATTTGAAGACAATTAACTTTTTCTTTTCTCCTTAAGAAATTTGATATTTTTTCCTTAATGTCCAAGGGATTTTTTCCAAATCTAATAACTTTACTGGAATTTGTCAATATTATCTATTCCTTTTTTATTTTTTCCTCCAGATAAATGGTTTGTCTCATAGACATGCAGTTTTTTTCCTTTAATTTTAGGAACAATGTCTTGGATTATAGTCTTAGTAATTATTCTATTAAATATTTTTGCTTTAGTTTTTCTTCTATGGGAAATTTCATATTTAGTTCTTTAATTTAAATTTTGTTCTTTGCATTTGCTTACACATTTATACATCTTTGCAATTCTGGCTTATGTTGTTCTTTCATATGACAAATAATTGTTTCAATGACTGGTTAATTTTGAAACATTAGAGTATAATTTTCGAAGCCGGGCGTGGTGGCGCACGCCTGTAATCCCAGCACTCGGGAGGCTGAGGCAGGAGGATCGTTGCGAGTTCGAGGCCAGCCTGGGCTACAAAGCAAGCTCAAGGCCAGCCTGAACTGCTAGCGAGACCCTGTCTCATAAAGACAAAAAAAAAGAAGAAAAAAAAAGAAAAAAAAATAGAGTATAATTTTCCTCTGCTTTGTGGGCTTTATTGTCTGTACAGAGGTTACTTGGCTTAATTCTGTTTGCTCTTATAGTAATTATAAGTAATATTTAAACTTAGTTATTTGTATCATACATTGATTAACTTCTAGCAGAGCTCATGTTTTTGGAGCGCTGTATTTTTAACCTTGTGGCTCTTGCACTCCCTCTGCTGTTGGTTTTGTGAAATGTTACCTATTGGCTACAATGTAACTGGCCTCACTTTCTCTTGAACCTGTTTAGATTCTGTGCTCCTTGTGTGGAGCTCAGATGGCAGAAGAGGATTTGATTGGTAAGCTCTGAGATATACTAACTTTAGACTGTTCCAGCCCCTTCAGATCTACCATGATTTCTATTCACCCACTATTAGCACGTGAAAACCCCTGCCGGATTGAACTGCTGTCCAAATGTGTAACTGATGTCAGATCCACACATTGCATACATCCTGTCTGTTAAACATCCTCTACCTTTCTCTACTTCCTCCTGCAGGAAGGCTTTGTATTTCTTGATGAATTGTTCCCAACATTGACACTGTGAGGTTTTGGTGCATACCTTGTATTGTGTGTCTATAGATTTTGTTTTGATTTAAAACAGAGAAAAAAAGAAAAACGATACAGAATTTCAAAAGAAGATGACATGAAATTAACAATTTTTATGTTGCATACTGTTATCTTCAAAGTAATTGCTCAGATTACCAGACATCAGCCTGCAAAATTGATCAAACTGCATAAGCAGTAGCTGTTCCTTTTAATGAACTAATGGAAATTAATAGTAAATAGATTTTTAAAAAATTATATTTTCTGAATTTCTCTGCGTGTTCTTATGGGAAAACTTAGGAATTTCCAGAGGCTAAGGACCCATAGTGGAAGATTTTAATTCATTTTAGTGACTAATAGAAAAAGAGAAAAATTAGTAAATCTAGAGAAGTTTATAATAATACAATTAATACAATTTAGTTTATTTCTACACGTCGACCCCAGTACCAAAGAATGTCATAATACACAGTACATCCCTTTTCAACTATACATGAAACATTTTTAAAAATTATTCTTGGTCAGTAAATTTTAAATGATAAATATGCAGAGAAAATTATCTGCCTGGAGTGGAATTCAACTAGAACTTAAAAACAACACAATCATTAGAATAGTCCCATAATTTTGGAAGTAAGACATAATATTAAATAACTCATAGTCAGAGAATAATTCATTATTCAGAAAATATTGTCAAATGAAGGATAAGGACTATCGTAGATGTGTATTGAAACTTGTGGTCTGTGGCTAAAGCAAATCTTAGAGGGAAATTGAGGAAACAAATCTAGAAACCTAGAAAGCAAACATTAAAAAGAGAAGAAAAGTGATTTAAGATGCGCCGTGCCATGTGCCTGCTGAGTGTAATCAGTAAGTGGTGCAAGAGTATAAAGTACAAAGAAAATGAAAGGAACCGTGTGACTCCTCAGCGAGCCAAACGATCCCTCTGACAGTCTTCAGCTTCTGTTGCGCAGGAGCCCCTCTGCGCTGTACAGTCCAATCAAGAAAATGCTTTGAAATTCCTCAACCACGGAAAACTCCCACGCCTTTGAAATTTTGCTCCTATATTACCCGCAGCATTTGTATCTGTACTAGTAAATTTGTGAGAAGCAGTTATTCAAGTAGAAGAAATTGGGACTTATGCTAAGGCTCGACGATTCTGGGAGATGAGAAGTACGTGGATGCACAGGAAAAACTCTTGTGCTTTATAATGAATGAGAAACTTATTAGCTGTATAAAATGAAGTGAACGGTGTATGTGGACGGAAGATAGAGTGATGTCAGTAGGAAGTGAAATGGGAGGAGTGGAAATAGACTCTTGCATGGCTCTTACATAATATGTAAAAATGTTTCTGAAGGGAGATTGTGATAAAATAAATATTGTAAATCCGTGAGTGAAACTAAAATATAACCCCAACATGACCTAATAGGCCAATAGTAGAAATAAAGTAGAATTATTTGAGAAAGATCTCAATCCAAGGAAAATAGAGAGTCAAAAAAGTGGAAATACAGAGCAAAATTACAGGTTTAGACATAAGTAATTCAGTGACTACATTAAAGCAAATGTTCTATACACTTCAAATGAAAGGCAGGTGTTATTAAACGGGATGTTAAAAACAAGTCAAAATTATGTACTGCTCCCAAGAGTAACATTTTAAATATGAAGATAATTATGCAAGAATAACACTTTAAATATAAAGGTAGTTATATAAGTACAAAGGCAAAAATCCCAACCGAATTACATTGAAAATATTAATATCATAATGTAGGTTTCACAGTAAAAAATTGCTACAGGTACAAAAATCCTTTTATAATGATAAAAGTATTAATTCTTTAAGAGAATATAAATACAAATATATGTTTAACTACAGAGCTTAAAATATGGGTAAATATAACCATCAAAACTAAAAGCTTAAATAGAAGAATCAAAAATTATTACTGAACATTTCGATTTTTTTTAAAGTGATATTTATTGGCACATTTTAGGTATCCACAATGGTCACATTCACTGTAGGAAGTTTGTGCCTGTACATGATGTATCTTCTTCTTTGCCCTCCCCTCCCCTCCCTTGAACCCCTCTTCCCCTCCTCATTTACAAAAGCTTTGTTTCCATTTTTCCTTCTTTTCTCTTTTTTTTTTACTTTTCCCTTCCTTTCCCCTCCCTAATTTCCCTTCCCATTTTGAAATTTCTTCCTATATCACTATATCCATGATACGTTTTGGTTCTTATTTACATTTTCAGTTTCTCACATCAGGAAGGTGATATTTACACATGTGTGTCCAATTTATTTCACTTAAGAGTATGCACTCAAGGTCCATCCATTTACGTAGAAATGTCTCAAGCTTATTCTTCTTTATGGCACAGTAGTACTTCATTTTATAAAAATAATTGCGTGTACATCTTTACCCATTCCTCAGTTAATGGGCATTTGGGTTGTTTCCAAGATTTAGTTATTACAAACTATGCTGCTATAAAGATGGGTGCACATATGTTGCTGTGGCATGATGCTCAACATTTTTTTAAGTATTTATTTAGAAGCTTAGTTTTGGATGTTGCTCTTTTTTCTTTTTTTGGTTCTGGAAATGGAATCCAGGGCCTTTGCACTGGGCTACATCCTCAACCCTTTTGTTACTATTCTCTTAGTAAATCTTAAACACAGTCTCACTAAATTGCTAGGTTGCCCAGGACGGGCTCCAAATTGTAATTCTGCTGCCTCAGCCCATATTTTGTTTACCCACTCATCTGTTGATGGATGCATAGGCTGCTTCTAGGATCTGGCTATCATGAGTTGTGCTGCTATAAACGTTGATATGGCTATAAAAATATAACATGATCTATTTAGCTCTTTGGGGAAGATACCTAGAAAGGAAATGGCTGAGTTACACGGAATTTCTCTGTTTAGTTCTTTGAGAAATCTCCATATTGATTTTTACAATATTTGTACTGGTTTACATTTTCACCAGCAATGTAGACAGGTTCCTTCTTTCCTTGTCCTTGGACATGAAAGTTCACAGCTTATGCTTATACTAGGATTACCCTTTCCAGTTCTCAGGCCTTTAGATGCAGATTAGGGGTTACAACACCAGCTACCAACTACTCTGCCTCAGTTACACCATGATGTCTCCACTGATCCAGCTTGCACGCGATAGATAAAGGAATTACTTGACCTCCATAATCATGTGATTCAATTCCCACAACAAATCTATTTTTATTGATCGATCTATCTATCTATCATCGATCTGTCACCCAGCTATCCTCTATCTTTCTATCGTCTCTTGTACACTTGCTTTACATCATGACACTGGATCTGCTTGTCTTTCAAGAAATGCAAATGAAAACAACACTGAGATGCCTTCTCACCCCAGAAAGAACAGCTATCATCACGAAATAAACCTATAACAAAGGCTGGAAGAGATATGGGGAAAAAGGAAACTTTCCCTGCTGTTGGTGGGTGTGTGGACTGGTGCAACCACTTGGAAATCAGTGTGGAGATTCCTCACAAAACTAGGTTGAGAGGTCCCTTTTGACCCAGCTATTCCCCTTCTGAGTATTTTCCCAGAAGAACCGAAAACATCATACCACAGTGATATATATGCACCCATGTTAATAGCAGTGCAATTTGTAATAGCTAAATCTTAGAAACAACCCAAATGTCCATCACCCGAAGAATGGATGAAAAAGATGTGATATTTTTATACAGTGGAGTACTACTCAGCTGTAAAGAAAGATAAACTTGAGGCTTTTTATAGGTAAATGGATAGAACTAGAAATCATACTTGTAAGTGAAATAAACCACACTTGCATGTGTAAGAAACTGAAGGAGTAAATAAGATCCAAAAGGTACGATAGATACTGTGAAAGAGAAAGAAACTGTTCAAAAGGAAACAACAACTGGATAGGGAAAAAGAGGAAAGAAGGAAAGGAAAAAAGGGATATGTATGCATACCTAAGATAGCTGAGATAATTGTGCTACTAATTTCTATTAATTCATTGAAAGGAACAGTTAGTGTTTATGTTGCTTGGTCAATTTTACATGCCTGTATTTGGTAATCTGAGCAGCTACTTTTATGACTATGTAGTATATAGACTACATAGTATAACACTATGTAGTATAATAACCATTCTTAATTTCCTATCATCTTTCTTTGAAATTCTGCATCATTTTTATTATTTTTCTCACCTAAAAATAATAATAATATTAAATACTACTAATAATAAATAAAGGCATTATAACAAAAATGCCATGGCTGGGTAGCTTAAACAATGCAGCATTCATTTCCCATGGTTCTAGAACCTGCAGTCTAAGATGAAGGTTCTAAGAGACTCATTTTCTGAACAGATGAATCAATTTCTGGGTTTTGGACTGCTAACTTGGCCAGAGCCCTTGCATGGCAGAGGGGATTGCTGTCTGGGATCTCCTTATAAGGACTCTAATCACTTTCATGTGAGCTAATCACCTCCAAAAGGCCTAACCTCTAGTTACCTTCACATTAGTGATTGAGATTTTAACATGTGAGAGCAAATATTCATAATGTGATACATACATCAATAAAACATTACATGGGCATAAATACATGTGAAGTTCTACTTCTCATTGCTTTTCAGAGTATTAGTGATCTTTGAGGCAAAGGATCCAGGCTAAAATTCAGAGAAAAATAGCATCCGATTATATTAGTTCTCACATTTCTTTGTGGATAGGAAGGCTAAATGATGAGATGTATTTAATGTCATATGAAGATTAAATCACTTATCTATAGCAACACCAAAGCCTTATTTTTTAAAAAAGAAGTCCTAAGCCTTCCAGAGGTTGAGGGGAGAGGATCACAGGAGACTGCAGAGGCTATTTTTCTTTTACATTAGCTGCCTCACTTTCAGAACAGGGCCCAGGCAGAGGCTTGGTGCAATCTTGTGCCCAATGTCCAGTCCCTTTACCCTTTATATAGGACTCCTTTCCTTGGTTTCCCTGAGTTTTTCCTTAGATGACTGGGTGATTTTAAAGCATTACCAATTGCAGCACCTGTGATTTCTCTTTTTTCTCTCTTCTAGGTCTCAATTATTGAACACAGAAGCAGCCATGCCCAGCAATTGGAGTAGAGGTGTCTGTGGTCTCATCTAAAGTTTTTGTAGCTTGTGCCAGATATCTGGGACTGAATGACAGATAAAATGTTGTTACATTAGTGCTTCTTCCTCCCTGGAAGACAGATCTATATTAGTATACTTGTGGAAGACTGCTGTTAATCATTTCTAGCCATTTGTGGGATTCTGTCTCTCATCTGAGGAATAGCAAGTGGCCAAGATGTGTTTGACATGTCACCATGACAAGGCAAAAGTGAAGATCAAAGTTGGGAACCCATCTGCAAATTTATTTGGGTCCTCTGACAGTCAGCCTAACTGTTCCTTGTACTATTGGACATACGTAACTGAAAATGGGACCTGTACTCCGATATTTCCTTCTAACTCTGAGTCTTTTAGGATCAAGACAAGTTGTAAGCCAGGCAGTAAGAAGCTTTGCATATGACCTGCAGGGCTGTTATGGTTTGTATTTGCATGTGCTCCCAAATCCTCATGCAGTCATGGGGCGGGTTTATAGATTTTTGATTGATCTGTGGTCCAATGTTGGAATTATGAGTGTGAGAGCTACACCTGCCCTGGGGTAGATAGTTTGCATATGTAAGAGACAGGAGGAGAGTACTTGCCACCTCTCCTCCCTTTTGCTGTGGTTGCTTTTGCTGTCTACTGCTGCCATGAACTGTTGCCCTCTGCCATGTGCCACTCTGCCTTGGAGCCAGCCAAGTGTGGACTGAAACCTCCACAACCTGTGAGCTAAATAAACCTCTCCTTCCTTAATTCTGGGTGTCAGGTATTTTGTCCCAGCAATGAGAGAAAAGTAACCAACCTCTAGAGGGATTTAAAGCTGTCTGTGTGTACTCGGGGGGACTTAGGGCCACCTCAGAGCTAAGGAATACTGGGTTCCTCTGTGATACTTGGCACTAATAGAGTCCTTCGGTTACTTGGAGAAGATGGGATGACTTCTTGGTCTGAGGATTATAAGGGGAGGTTGAGGAGACCTCCTAGTATGGTTCTCCTCTCTTCACGTATCAGCAAGACTGGGAAATCCCAAGAGACAAATGGGGTCTTGGATAGGGTCATCCAGGATATCTTTGTCTTCCTTGGGGCGGGCACTAAGTGCCTTCGTTCTTGAGCCTTCCCTTTGGTACAGTTACAGCAGCATGAACATAGCTGTTCCACTCCACCTTTCGTGTTTCAAGCAGAGATGCTGTAACTGGAAAATCACCTCACAGTTGAAAGTACCATCCTATACCTATCTTTTGCCACCTCCTAATTCAGATTAAACCCAGACTGCATTACAACAGCAGATAAGCTGTTTTTGTTTTTAATTGCCCAGATCAAAACTGTCCCACTCGGGAAGGATATGGCATCGTTGCTAAACGATTGTAATCTGTGCAGTGATGAGATCAAAGCAGCTCCCGTTGTCTCGGCCTGGCTCCTCCAGAGGGAAGGGGGCTACTAGGCCTGCAAACCTTCAGGAGGCGTCTCACGCACAAGGAGCAGACCCAAGGGTCTCACAAAGCACCCTCTGTGAGATCTAACACAGAGTACACAGAGGCCTCTGCCCCAGTGATGCTGACACCCTCAGTGACACAAAAGAACCCCCCAGGGGCTTCTGTCTCCACATTTAGGCCTATTAACTCATTAGGGAGAAGGAGGTCAGGCCAAGTGCAGGCCTTACCTAAGGGTCCTTTAACTCCTGTGAAGTAAGGGCAAAGCCTCTCCAAGGAGAGGGTCCTAAGCCATTCGTTGAAGCCCTTGGTGGTCCAATTTGCCTTTGAAATCTGCTTTTATTCTAAGCCCTGAGAAGGCTTAGCTGGTACTTTGAGTCCCTCCAAGACTCTACTTGAACAGCATGAAACCACGTGGGAAAACATCTCTTATATTTACTCTGAAGGGAAGAGTACTAAGAACTTGGATGTCTACTTTTATATACTCAGGGTTACTTTAGTTAGGTTTTTGAATGTTAAATGTTGTTCTATTTAGGAATCAGGCATAGGTCTTTAATTTATCTTCATTAAAAGGGGGAAGCAAAGCCCGTGGACAAGGGCCTCAGCCAGGCTCTCGGACCAGACAGAGCAGTGTCGCTGGTGCTCAGTTCCGGCCAAACGCCTCGGGCGTTTTAAAACACACAAGCTTTTTGCTCCTGAGTTCACACCCCACAGCCCGGCCCAGCCCGGTAAGATGGCCACGCCCTTCCTGAGCGGGAGCGGGCCTCTAGCGTGGTTCCCAGTGCTGCATTCGCCCGGCCCTCTGCACCCACATCTGCGGGGAGGCGCAGCTCAACTTCGCTCCTGTAGCTCTGCCTGCCCCGTCCTCGTTGGTTTTCCTGGATGATGCACAGTTTTCCTTCCCGTGAGAAAAAAATCAAAAGGTTCCTCTCTCTGCTTTTGCATAAGCCCACGTGTTCTTTAAAATCAGAATCTTAGTTCATAAGGCCAGTTATCAAAAAAATAAGAAGAGTAAAGAGGAGCTAGAGAAAAAAATGGTGGTGGCCAGTGACAGACGTCTATGCCCAAGTAAAAGTTACTTAGTTGTGCAGCAATACAAGATGGCGGCTGGTACCCCGACCAGAACACACACAGAAAATGCGCATTAGGAACTAGAGAAAGCAGAGACCAGGCTAATTTCCAAAACAACAACAACAAAAAAGATCAGACAAACGCAATACGAGAGACAGAAAAGCCATCTAAAAGATGTAGTATTTTTATACAATGGAGTACTGCACAACTATAAAGGGTAAAGTTGAGGCCTTGTAGGTAAGGGGATGCAGCTAGAGACCGCACTCACAAGTGAAATAAGTCAGACTCTCGGGTGTAAGCGTTGTATTGTCTCCCTCCAGTAAGAAACTGGAAGAGCAAATAAGCTCCGAAAGGTACAATAGGTACTGTGAAAGGGAAAGAGACTGCTCAAAGGGAAAGAATGACGGGTGGGGGCAGAAAACACACACACAAGATCCCTAAGGTACTTTTACTATTCATTTCTACTAATTCATTGAAGAGAATGCTTTGTGCTTAAGTTGTTTGACCAGTTTTGCGTGCCTATATCTTGTAATCTACTTTGAAAATTATGATATGCAAAATAAGCATTGTTAATTTCTTAGTATCTTGTTTTGAAATTTGTACCAACTTTTTTCTCTTTAAAATAAATTTTAAAAAAAGCAGAAAAGGCACTTAGAAAACTAGAGTAAGGGTAAACTAGGTTGAATTCCAAAAAGAATAACAAAGTAACAAGCAGAACAGAAACTGAGAAGAGACGCATAACAAAGGGGTGGGAAAGAAGGCCCAGCAGCAGAGCAGAGCACAAGTGACTACGAAACCCCAAACAGCCTGGATTCCCTCCCCTTATCCCCAGGGCTAGAAGGACAGCAAAGGGTTCCCTGCTCGCCTTGAGAACAGTCGCCCGCATTCGCAGTTTAGGGGATAGAATAAAGGAGAAAAGGAGAAAAGTAAACTCAGGAAGAGAAACAAAACTTGTGCCCAACACAGGCCTTTCTTTGGTCTCCATAACCTGAGCGTTACTCTCTTGGCTTGCCACCCCAAAATATCATCTTGGGGGAGGGGGCTGGCCACGCCGAAATGTCACATTCTGGCTGACGCATGCAAAATTTTAATATCCTCCCCGAGAAGGCTGTACTGGCTTCATTGTGCACTGCTGAACTAGGCTGTACAACTTCCTGAAACTTCCTCCATCTCAGTTTCATACTCTGTAGACTCACAGTAATACTAATTATAGAATTAAGCATGTGTGTGTGTGTGCGTGTATGTCTGAGGCGCAGGGTAAATGCCGAAAACTGTCATCTACCCCCTTGATTATTTTAGTACCATAGTATTATTTACTGATAATCACAATAGTGGAATTAAAGGGATATATACTACTCCTAACCATGACCATCTTACTCTGAAATAAGCTTTCACTACTTATAAATATTCTGTTTATCTTCTTTAACTTTAATATTATTATTTGATGCCTACACTGGGTTTCACGTATTTTTTTCAATGGCCTGTACATATAAGATTCTGCACCTAGTAACTGTGCAATAAATGTTCTTTGTCTCTCTCTCTCTCTCTCTCTCTTTTTTTACCTCTAGCAACATAACGCAATTGGACTTGACAGAATTTACAGGCAATAAATGTTTGTTTCACAGAGATCTCCTCGGTGGGTGTGCAGAGTGTAGTTATTCTCTGGCTGCCTATGAAATGGCAAACTGAACAGCTGAATTTGTATTGTGGAAGTTAGATAGCACTTTACAATAAAGGCTGTTTTTAGAAAATACGAAATGCAAAATGAATAGTAGAATTTGTATTCAGATATTGAGTGTAAAACTTTATGAGGAAAGTTAAAATTCAGAATTTACATGTTTGAAAATGTCCATATTTCCTGTATTGCTGAAGTACAAAGAACACAAGGGAAACATGGGAAGGAGGTTAATTTGCCTCTGATTGTAGGAGTCTTTGGGACTGTTTATCTACCTCTGCCAGGTATTATTAGGTAGCCTTGAAGAGTGTTGTGAATAATTACACAGGTGAAAATGGTAATGAATGGCAAGTTCAGAATTTTATTAACTCTATTTAACAATTTAACACAAAATAGGGGCTGGAGTACGGGCAGTGACAGGTGCCTTCCTCAGCATGTGCGTCGTTCATTCCTATCATTTTGTTCGGAGGTCATGTATCGTTTTTGTCGTTTCTGTGTTGTTTTGATTTTGTCTTCATTGTTGTTTTGCCAGTTTTTTAATCTTTAAAATAAAAAAATGATCCTTGAATCTGGTCTGTAGCCTGCACAAAAAGGGCACGAGAAAGGGAGAGAGGCAGAAAAGAGTATGAAGCAGATTGCAAGATATAGGCGTGCAAAACCGATCGAACAATTTAAGCACAAACCATTCTCCTCAATGAAATAATAGAAATTAATAGTAAAACAGAGCATGAAACTGAGATGGAGGAAATTTCAGGAAGTTGTACAGCCTAGTTCAGCAGTGCACAATGAAACCAGTACAGACTTCTCTGGGAGCGTATTAAAATTTTGCATGTGTCAGCCAGAATGTGACATTTCGGCGTGGCCAGCCCCCTCCCCCAAGATAATATTTTGGGGTGGCAAGCCAAGGCTAGGTTAGTTTTTTAAAAATTTGAATATTCTTGGAAATTTTTCTGTTAAAATATATTTATGGCTGCAAAATCTTTTATAGCTTTAATTATTCCTTAATCTAGATTGCTAATAGTATGGCCATGGAGAAAATATCTAAGTAATTTTAATTTTAAATATTAAAAAGACAATATGTTGAGGTAGGGGAGATAGCTCATGTGCCCACCACGTGCTGGATCCTCTGCACTGCCAAACAAAACATCATGAAAGGAAAGAATCTTACTGTGAGTTTCATGGCATGAATTTTGTTAAAATGAAGCACTTTTGATGTATGAAACTTAGAAAAATTAAGGTGGATTAGCACTGCTATTTTTTATGGAATTCTGTACAAGAGCACTGGATTCATCCATGGAAATAAATGCACAAGTTGAAGTGATAAAAATGCGAAGGGAAATTGGATTCACATTATTTCCAGCGGGAGGGAGGTGAGCTGCTGAGGCGACAGTGGAGGTACCAGGCTGCTGCCCATTCGGGGTCTGTTATTCGCATTGCGGTTGGTTCTTTTCTCATGAGCATAACAGCACGGAAGTGAAATCGACATTGTCGCTAAGCTTCTCTGCGGAGAATTATTTCCCCGTAGCGAAGTATGGATAATCCAGGCACAGTTTTTCTGAGTAGTAACCTTGGTTCGCTCTCCACATATTTCTTTAGGTGTTTGAACATGCTGTTTTGGCCATTGTAATAAAAATACCAACAGCATTACTCACAGAATTAGAAAAAGGAAGCGCTACTGAAACTTACATGCAGTCAGAGCAGACCCAGGCAACTCAAAGCAAACCTGAGCAGCAAAGGTTTTATTTGTATTTTAATGTGATGTCTTTTCTTAAACATTGTCACAAGTATGCCTTGGGGAACAGAAATAGACCTGAGAGTCTTTCTTCAATTTTCATATTTCAAGATTCTTTTGGATACAGTTTGTGTGTGTGTGTGTGTGTGTGTGTGTGTATGTGTGTGTATATACATATATATACATATATACATATATTTAATACTTAAAATACATACAAGTTATATGCAATATGTAAATACAACTTACATAGCTCCATAGTGGAAATGTTTGCGTCTAGCTCTTTTGTCTGCCTCTGTAACTATCTATCCACAGAGATGAATTTAAATTCCTTTCTCCCTTCTCACGTATATTATTCTCTTTACCCCTTCTGAGTCGTCCGGTCCCTACTGGCTGCTGTTGGTAAAGTATACAGCCCCTCTTCGCCATTCTCATCTTCCGTTTAAGAAGTAAGTTTGCGCCGAGATCAGTTGTGTACGGACCCCCCTGTGCAATTTCCGAAGGCTGTTATTTCAGTCCTGCTCACCGGTGTTTCGTCCGTCGGCGGCCCTTTCATTCTTGTAGCAATGCTTCCTGTGTGTTTCTGGAATCTTCCAAGTCAGGGTCTTTGTGGGTCTCGGTTTGCATATCTCTCGCCAAGGGTTTCTATGCTACTCTGCTGATTTGACTTGCTTGGTTCAATTCTGTACACAGTACGTGGTTCATAGGATTGTTTTGTGATTATTAGTCTCTTTGATGAAATAGAATTTACCTTCATGACTATTGCTTTTTAGAAATGCACTTTGTCGTTCTGTATGGGTTCCTGCAAAAGAAAGGTGCACACTGTGTAAAAAAATTTAAAATCTTTGCTCCTCTTAAGACAAAAATCGAATTTATTTGTCAAAGTACATTAGATTACTATGTGCTATGTATCCATTGTGCCTGAGAAAACTCTAGGTCCATTGTCCATTGAGGACACAGCTAAATTTATCCTAATTCTCCCTTACTGCATGAAAATAATAGCAAAAAGTTATATGCAATATGTAAACTTGCTTCAATTTACTGGCATGTAGTCCTACCTCATCTAGTTTAAGTCAGCATGAGCATAGAATAAAAAATAGTAATTTAGACTTAATATTCAATAAGAGTAAATGGATCTCATGAGTGGAATCAACTGTCACCTCCAGATAAAGTGACTCTCAAAATAGGAGTACCAAATATGTCTGATTTCAGTGCCAATTTCATACATTGTTCAGCATTACCCTGAGAAGATTCTGAGCTGTGTCTAGTCATCGTGAGGTAGAACACTCAGTCTAATAGCACAGCATATCTGTCCCAGACTGGGGATTATTAACACTAGTGAGAGGAGAGGTTACCCCCTTAGCAGATTTCAAAGTTTTCCTTTGTTGCCGTGAGACATTTTGGAGCTTGGTGCAATTTTAAGAGAAAATTGGTTTTAGCATTTTCTGTTCTCCTTTTTTTACTTTTGCCATTGAGGTTCAAGGTCATACTTAATTACTCCTTGTTTTGTTTGTTTACAAAAGCAAATATTCATTTAAAATGAAAAAACAAATTATAAAATCTATGACATCTACAAACATCACAAAATTCTGAAACGTAAATTAATATTTTCATTCCTTAATTTTCATTTATATGCTTCTTTGGTGCACTTTTGTCCATATTTTCCCTTTTCCATGAAAATTGGTTTTATAATTTTTTTTTTTTGGTACCAGGAATTGAACCCAGGGCCTTGCACTGTGAGGCAGGTTCTGTGCCAGTGAGCTACATTCCTGGCCCAATTTTGTAATATTTTCTATAAAAAGAATACAAAATTAATTCAGGCATTTCTCTATCATAATAAATTAATTTGTTACTTAGTATGTTAAAGTTTTTTTTTAGTTTCACAACTTGCTAAGGACCATGCTGTGGAACTTATTTTTTCATGTTTGAATTGTAAGATATGAGTGTATTTCAAATATCTTGCGCAGTGACTAACCTTAAACAATGTTAGGATCAATTGTATCCACTAAGGTTTGTTGTCTCTGCTCTTCCTGTAGTGTTCTGTCTTAGTTTTTGGCAAGTCATTTCTCCTGCTTTAATATGATTCATCCCTCTTCAGTCAGTAGATAATCCAAAAGCCAACCAACTGCCTGCACTGGAACTTCTTTCTTCCTGCTTTGGATGTAGTCTAACTAATTTTTGTTACAATGCACTTCTTAAAGTTAGAATATTTTAAATTATTTTTCTCTTCTTACTAATTCCTTTTTATGATACTCTATTATTCTATCTATTTGCACTTAGCTCTTTAATAATTGAATTTAAAGTTGCCTAAATACTGAATCAAAAGTCTGTAATTTCTGATTTGCTTTATTGCAATCCTACAATGTGCAAAATCAATCTTTGAATCTATTTTCAGATGTACCTATAAGAAGACTTTATGAAGCTGATTTTCATCTAAGGTGAAAAACACTGAGTGTGTAATATTTTTCTCTGTGACGTTTTAGGTGAAATCGCTGCTAGAACACATTATTTTCTCCATAATCTTTTATTGTAACAATCTCTTTTACTCTTAGATATCTTTCTTAATAGAAACCTTACAGGTTGATTTTCTGTTGCTTTTCATGCATTAGCACGATGCCGTTGTACACTGTCAATGGGTCCTTTATTGCCATAAAACCAGTCTCACCGTGTCAAATATTTAATTCTAACACATGTATAAAATGTCTCTTCTGAGAGCTCTTTCCAGACTGCATTTCCTATCAATGGTTCTTTTGTCAGAATACAGTTACTGCTGTAAGTATCTCTACAGGAGTAGGCACAGCACATTCAGTTTAAAATGAACAATCTTTAGAATGGAATAGTGACAGGAAATACCTATAATTCCAGTAGCCTGTGGTATGGGGGGATGTATAACTTCCAACATGCTAATTATCAGATACACTGAGTTCATGTTCCCCCAAACTGAAGAGTGAATTCTAAGGAACAATGGAAGTTAAGAGTAAGAAAAATTTGTTGAGAGAGATAAATCCTGAGAGACAGGAGTGGACTCAAAAGTGGACTGTCACATACTTCCCTTCTCAGAGGAAGTTTTATACAGCAAAATCATGAGGTGAGTACAGTTTAGGTCAAAATTATTATTAACCAATAAGATAACAAGTACAGCCACTTAGGTAATATTGATCCGATGGGGGAGAAGGTCATGTAGCAAATGTACATGGAAAGAACAAAGACCTTTTTAGGAAGGGATAGATCAGAAGGTCCTGGTCACCCACCTGTGTGACTGATGTCTATGTTGACTTGGTAGACATATCAAGATATCACCTGGATGAAGTGATATCAATTATAGTATAACCTTCAAGCTATTGCTTGTCTCTTAGGGAGGCAGGCACATAAGCCTACTCATTGTATCTTTATAGGCCCAGCTTTATAGGCCAAGCCTTAAGGCCCAGCTTCCAACAGATGCACCTATAACTACAATTGTACTGTATTTTCATCTTCTGCACTGATTCCCCAGAGGGCCTACATTTGTCTATCTATAATATTTCTTCCTAACGAAGCTATTTGTAAAACCTGCACTGCAGAAGGGGTAATTCCAGGTAGAGAAATAGAAGCATGGAAAGCCATTGTTGTAATTTGAGTCATACAAGGGGAAACAATACAGGACACATAGTTTATAAGATTATTTTATAATAGTCACCCGAAGAGTCAGATACAAAGAGAGCGCAGGAAATCTGTCCACACACTAGAGACCAAAGAATCCAGCTGAGGGCCTGGAGCCTGGATCCCATGTTAATGTCCTGTGTTAGTCTAGCTGAAGACCTAGAGCCCATAACAATGCCCCACCCCATGAGTCCAACTGGAGACCTACAGCCCATGACAGTGTTTCATGCAGGCCTGTTTCACAGATGTGCCCTGGGAAGGCCCAGAGATCAGTGGTGGAAGATAGAAAGTCTGTGCCAGCAGGATGAAGGATTTGTGCAGTAGGTCGAGGGATCTGCACTGGAACCAGGAAGCAAAGCTTAAAGTAAGAACCAGAGCTTCCCTGAAATGTACCACAGCCATCCTCAGTGACAGCGAGGTTCCGAGCTTCTCTGATGGCAACAGTTGAGCTCCTATCAGGAAAGCCAGCATAACAAGATTATCCAGGAGACTGAGCAGTGTAGCATCTTCCCCTCTAGAGCCAGGAAGTGATGCTCAAACCAAAAACGAGAGTCCCCCGAAACGAACCATAGCAATTCCCAGCAAACCAAGGTCCCGAGCTCCTTTGACGATAAGAACAGCCAAGTTCATCAGGAAAGCCAGCAGGACAAGATCCTCCAAGTGAACCAACAGCAGCCCCAGGAAAACCAATAGCTCCAGTAGCTCCCAACAGCTTCTAAGCTTCTTGCTTTTCAGTTCTGCCTCTTGTGCTGCTGGCAACAATTCTTAAGATGAGCCTCCCACACCCAGCACTACGCTGGTTCAGTACAGCTGGGGGTTACAAGTTGTCAGTCCACCAGAACAACTTATTGTCAATGTCCACATGAATGCCTACACTGTTCTAGAAAAAAAAATTGTTTTTCTTTCATCTAAATCATATATCAGGGCCTCTCTGTAGCACAATTCATTTTATGATTATACTATGAAAGTATTCTGGTGCTTTCCCTTTTGGGAGCTGCACCAAGATGGTCCAGTTTTGAAAACAGGCAGTTTTGCTTACGCTTGTTCACTTACTCAGTGCTCACGAGTAACGCAGAAAGGTGACCAGCTGTCTCCTAACCAAGCGGCATAGTCCACATTTTCAGTTTCAGGTTAGAAAAGAAACTTTAAAGCAATAACCACTGTTGAGACCATGTCACCTTGTCTGTAGATTAGTTGTGACTGTACTATTTTTTATGCTAATTGGTGTCTGTGTGTTCGTATGTTTTTGTACTTTTATTTTTTTTAAATAAAAAAAAAAGAAAAGAAAAGAAACTTTAATTCTTGCAATCCCTGTATTACTTGTGACAACATAGATTCTCTGTGTTGTCTCCTTTTCATCTCTTAACTACCCCCTTTTGCATTCCTTTTGCATGCCTATGGGGACATGACAACAGGTTTACTGAACCACATTTATTTCTCTGTTGCGATGAAAGGATCCCTGCAGCTTCGCTTGGGGCCACAGTTAGTTTTTCTCCTTTGTTTGTTTGCTGAGATTTGACTTGCTTTTCAGTGCACTTGGAGCTCTACTGGCACTTGGAAATACCTCCCTTACTGTCATAACTATGAAAGTAGTTTATTCCTCCATCGTCCACAGCCAAGTATCTTACCACGAATCTATGAAAGACGTAGATGTGCTGTTTTCTAAGAGCTTCCATATGCATTTCTACCACTTAATTCAGAGCTTCTTTAGAACAAAAGATATGCTATTCTAGCATGGAATCTGTCATGTTTTAATCCTTCAATGATTTTTTCAGTTTCTTTTTGTAGCCTGAGGTACCTGGCTACACCTACAGTATTTCTAGGTATGTCACTTAGATTCACCTGTGAGAATATGGCAGTGGACACCGGGGAACACATAAGCACCCTTCTATGTTTGTAAACAAATTTACAGTAGACATTTATAACCTAGTGGGTCCCACGTGCCCAATTTGCATGTAGGCTATGTTTGCTGTACTTTTGGAAATCAGTAATTTCCTGAACACTGTGAAATTCATTATGAGCTTTCAAGAAGTTGGACCCACTATGATGCAGACAATCTTCAACAACGTTCCTGTTGAAATATACTGAACCAAATGAAAGCCAGAGCTTAACAAGGGGTTTAGTATAAATTCATGGAAATGGTTTGTGTTTAGAGAATGTGGATACGTGCCCCTTGTGGACAA
Source organism: Dinomys branickii (assembly GCA_004027595.1). Taxonomy (NCBI): domain Eukaryota; kingdom Metazoa; phylum Chordata; class Mammalia; order Rodentia; family Dinomyidae; genus Dinomys; species Dinomys branickii. Next base: position 13,714 of record PVLD010013470.1, on the reverse strand, counting down.
TTTCAGTTTGTCACATCAAATGCATTTTATTAGGTTATTGTCTCCAGCATAAAATGTTATACATGTTACACATCAAAACACTGCGTCTACCTATATATTTCTTTGGAGCTACATTAATTTTAAGAAACTTTTATAAATCCCTTTCCAAAAGAGAAACACTAAGTACCAAGAGCTTAGCAAATCTCAACAGGAAGGGAAAGTGTCTGATGAACCAAGAATTCTATTACTAATTGTAGATTTAATGAAAAGTAGAGAGAAACAAAATGAAGTGACTGAAACAGTGGGGAGAAGAGGGACAATGGAGATGGTGAACCTGTATTCTGTGGACCTTAGACTTGGAGAGTGAGAAAGAACGTGAACGATAGCAAAAAGGAACGGGGTTCATTATTTTCTGTTAAATTGACATTATATTTAGGGTAGTAGGTCATACTTACGTATGTGAATTTATTTTTATACAATTTAATTTTCCTGCCATATAAATATGTTTTATACGACCTGCGACTCATGCCAATGTGGGAGAGTTGCGAGCACGCTTATTAACTGATGTGGGATGGTGGAAAGAGTCTGATGCCGAGATGGGGCTGGGGGGTTGGAAGAGGAGTAGGGTTCATTAAGTCTAGAGAATGTGAAGGGGAGTTGGGTTTTGCACAGAAGGGAAGGACCGGCAAAACAGAGAAAAGCGATCAGCCTTCTTTAGGATGAAGCAAACTGTTACTAATGGGCATTGACTGAGTTGGGGGTGTAATTAGACCTTACTTCAGTGACATTTTTCTATCATTTGCTACACATTCAGGCAGTAAGATCATCAGCTGACCACATAGTGATGTTTCGAACACAAAATCTGATCGTGGCATACAGGTTAATTTTCAATTTTCCATTATTCTGCTACTCAAAGTACTTCTTTTAGGATTTTTTCATCCAACTGTCCCTGAAGAGTTTGAGTATATTTACTGAGGCAAAGGAATGAAGTGAAAATAAGCCTGGATGCAATATAACTTGCTTTATGGTTTCAACTTCAATATTAAAGAAAAATGTACAATTTTGTGTTCTAACTCAAAGTATGCACACAGCTTTTCACGACAGAATTGAAAAACCAGTTTTAGAATATAGAGTGCATTTTAACACTATTCGGCACTTGCTATTGAAAATATCACAGAACATTAATGTTTCCGTGGGTCCCATCTCTAACTCTCGAGGCAGGCTTACATCTTGATGCCTCTTCTTCAGCACATTTGGATTTCTATTGCCATTTCTTACTGCCTCATTCTGATGAATATTTTTGGAATTCTTTTGTTTCTACAGGGTCTATATGTCTAACCCCAGCTAAATATGTGTGGTCTACCCCTAATCTATACATGTACCAAAAATACAAATGAAAACAAAAGACACTAAAAGATGTCTTCTTTCTGTATAGAAAATATGAATATATAAATTAGGTATCAGTTTTTCCTCCCTGATTACACCTTATCATTTTCTCTGGCAATTCCCTCAAGTCAGCAACTCTTCCCAAACAATACTCTCCACATTTCTCCCTTAAAACAAGTATTATTTTGTACATTTCTGTTTTGAATATATGTCTGCTACTCTTCTACCTCTTAGAGATTGACTTCCTTAAAATGTAGGTGTTGTTTTTACTTTAACATATAACATATGCTAAATGAAGAGAGCAAAGTTTTATCTTGAGGAATGTGAAGCTGGTTTAAACTATGCCCCTGGAATAAACAAACAAATTAGTAGTGCAATTATCTTAGCTATCTTATGTGTGTGTGTGTGTATATATATATAGGAAGAAGGTGAAATATGTATATGTGTATATACATATACATACACACACACACACACATATATATACAATATATATGTATATATTTCACCTTCCTTTCTTTTCTCCTTTCCCTCATATCATTTGTTCTTTCCTTTTGAGCTGCTACTTTCCCTTTCACAATTTGTATTGTACTTTTTAGACCTTGTTTACTCTTTCAGTTTCTTACACTAGGGAGACAATAGGATGTTTGCATATGTGGGTGTGATTTATTTCACTTATGAGTATGGTCTCTAGTTGCATCCATTTACCTAATAAAAGCCTCAAGTTTATCTTTCTTTATAACTGATTTCCATTGTATAAAAATACTACATCTTTTTAAAACCCTTTTCTCAGTTGATGAGCATTGGGTTGTTTTCAAAATTTGGCTATGACAAACTGCACTACTATAAATATGGGTGCTCATATATTGCTGTGGTATGATGTTTTCAGTTTTTCTGGAAAAATACCCAGAAGGGGAATAGTTGCGCCAAATGAGACCTCTAATCCTAGTTTTGTGAGGAAATTCCATACTGGTTTTCACAGTGGTTGCACCAGTCTACACTCCCAACAACAGTGGAGAAAGGTTGCTTTCCCCCTACACCTCTTCTAGCATTTGTTGTTGGTTGATTTCTTGATGATGATGATAGCCATTCTTTCTGGAGTGACATGGTATCTCAGTGTTTTGATTTACCTCTCTTGAATGATCAATGTGCTGAAAATTTTTTCATATATTTATTTGCCATTTGTTCTTCTTCATCTGAGAAGTGTGTATTCATCTCAGATGCCCAATTTTGGATTTGGTCTTTGAATTGGCAGGGGTGCTAATCTTTTAATTCTTTACATTTTCTAGATAGAAGTCCTTTGAGGGAAAGTTGGCTAAAATTTTTCCCAAATAATGGGTTTTCTTTTTATTTGGTTGGTGATTTTTTTTTGATGTGCAAAAACTTTTCCATAAGATGAGATCCTAGTTGTTGATTCTTTCAAGCATTTCTTATGTAGTTTGGATTTTGTTCATGAACTTTCTGCCTACCCCTATGTCTTCAAGATTTCTACCTACTTTCTCTTTCACTAGATTTAGTGTTTCTGTTTTGATATTTAGATCTTTATAGTTCATGCTTGTTTTTTCTTTATTTCTTAATTTTTTGACCACTTTTGCAGGCTTATATCTGGTAATTTGAACAACTACTTTGAAGATAACAATACACAATATGACAACCATTGTTGATTTCCTACATCTTGTTTTGAAATTCTGTATCATTTTTAATGTTTTTTATTTTTATTCTCTTTCAAATAGAAATTTAAACTATGCCATTTGAAAATGTAGGAAAGAAGGAGAAAGCTAAAAGTCACATGCAATAGTATCATTGAGCAGAATTCATTGTTTGTACTGAAATACTAAAAATATTGTTCCAGAAAATCTCATTGAAGGAAACTATTACTAGTAAGATTCCTTCAGTGTGAAATCCCATTGATTCACTTGCCAGTCTTTAATTTGGTTTTCTTTTAATTCAGCTTTCTTTATGACTTTCTGTAAAATGGACAACTCATAAACTTGTGTTGCTTTATTAATCACGTAGGATCATTCTTGGATGGGGTGGTGGCAAGCAGTCCCTGCCCATTTGTCTCCCCTGTGTAGAACTGAACGGGATAAGTGATGAGCATGAAAGTTACTATTTATTTAGGGTAAAAGAAGAAGAAGAAAAGAAGAGATAGAAGTCAAAAGAAGTCCTCAAGAATGTAAAAAGAGATGATACACCCTGCACAGGTGAACTGCTGCAAGAACAAGAGGGCAGTGAAGAACGCAGAGAAGAGGGCAGTGAAGACAATGGGCTTAGTCTTTTATATGTTCTTTCTGACGTCAGAGCCAGGCTGTGCCATAAAAACTACTTCATCCTGTACCAGAAGAACAGAAGATAGCATTCTCTGATTAGTATCTGGTTCAGGGTTCAGAAGCTGTTCTGTGTCCATGTGTCCTGAGTCTCTGTGACAGACAAGTCCTTGTGATTGACAGGCTGTGACAAATTGCGCAGTTGCTCTGCCATGCCCTAATTTCCTGCCATTACCCCTCCTATTCTCTACTCTTCTTACACTCTGGTAATCTAAGCGACACATGTTACTGTGCAAGAGAGGAGAGTTTCCATGACTCTATGTTTGCTTGTTTTATAACTTTTATACGTCTTTGGTTTCTTATTTCAAAATTTAATAGTTGCTTTATGGTATTTCTATGTGATTCTAAGTCTTGCCACTAAAAAGATGAAAAACAAGGCAGCGTTCAGATTATGTCTTTCAAATGAGTTATTCTAGTGCCAGTTAAGCCAAAAAAAGATGATTTAAAAGTTTCATACAAAACTCAGATTTCATGTGTTTGAGAAACTCTACAGTTAGCTAATTAAATATTGAATAAGTGGTACATGCAAGAGACATAGAAGTTCATCTTAATATATGATATAGATTGCCAGTTGAGCAACAAAACCTTGTAAAAACAACGAGAAGCACGATAGTGAGCACAGAGGGACGCCTTTGTCTACTTTTAATTTACAGGGAATCTGACTCCACCTATCTCTTGTAAGTCTCTCATCACAAAATTAGTACTTCCTCTCATCTGTCTCTCTGTATATCGTTTATTCCTGTTTCTGTCGTGGATTGGATCCTAATTGTTCTCTCATACAGTAAAACCAAGGTCAACAGCTTGCAGCGATATTAGTAAGTAGTAAAGGTTTAGGAAGTAGGTGTCTATGAAGTTGTTTGGTGGTACTATTAGAAACTGTTAAATCTCTGACACTAAGACATTTTGGATCTTAACATGCATATTTCTAGGAATGAAGAGCTCCCCACCTTCCTATGTACCTCTGTCAATGTTTTAAAATAACTTTAATTAAATTCTATTTTTAACTGTAGTATGTTCATATAGTTCAAGAAGCAAAAAATATAAAAATGATTCCACTGAGATATCTTGCTTTTATTCCTAAATTTTTCTATCTTACAATTAAGTCCTTTAGATTACCAGTTTTATTAGCTTCTTGTGTTCATTCTGAGTCTTTATACGTGCAATACCAATAGTAATAGTTAAAAGTACTTTTAAAGGAATATATTATTTAGCTGGGATAATTTTACTGCCAGTTTCTACTGGTTTAGCTATGTTTTTTTAGTACCAGAAATCGAACTCAGGACCTTGCACTTACCAGGCAGGAGCATGTGCCACTGAGCTATATTCCTTGCCCCTTCTATTGGTTTATTGGAAGGAACAGTTAATGCTTACACTTTTTCTTTTCAATTTTTTGACCAATTCTGCAAGCTTATATCTGGTAAGATGAACAACTAATTTGAAGACAATAATATGCAATATATCAACCACTATCTCTGCTGAATTTCTATCATTTTGTTTAGTGAAATTCTGTGTCACTTCTAAGTTTTAAATTATTTTTTATTCTCTTTAAACATAGAAAAGAATATATTATTCATTAATATTCTTGTGTAACAAGCAGCAGCATCTATTCTGTTGAGGTTTTTAATTATTTTATTTAATATCATATCCTGAAGATATTTAAACATCTTCATATATAAATCCTCAGTCTTGTAGAGCTAATATTTATATTTTAAAAGGCCTCTAATATTATTGGAGAATTTATGGATGATCATTTCAAGTGTATTTTTGCCTTTCTTTTTACTTTAAACTTTGTTCCAACTGGAATTTTTGTTAATAAGTACAGAAATGTAGAGATTAAACTTTATTTCTCCTCAATTTACTATCTTACTGCCATTTGTTAAAGATTCTATAGGTATGAAGAACAATAGAGAAGATTCGTGCAAGCTGGGTATCTCGAGTTGTAAGGAAATGCTTCCTATATCATCTATGAGAATAGATTGAATGGAGATAAGCATGGTGAAAGTACTGCATGTTAAGAATCGGTGGTGGTGCATTCTATACAAAGAAACCAACTTCCCTTACATCAGGTAGCCAAAAATGAAAGCAAAATTCTGAAATCAAAAAGCCATGCTCAAAAACACTAGAAAGCCATCACATGAAGGGAAGTCTAGCATGAAGGGAAATCCAGGATTTTATTTAAAACATTCAACTATGATAAAGCTTCCAAGCTTGGTCAGGAAAAGCTTTTTGAATTTAAGTCACAGCCAAATATCTTGATTTTTTAATGAGCATCATAACTGCTCTGTCAATCAAGTTTCCATTACTGCCACAAAATACTAAAAGCATGGCACTTTTGAAGAAAATGGGTTTATAACTCAGTTTGAGAGGCTCAAAAGCCTGCCACTGGTAGTGCTAACAGTGGCAAGTAGTGGTTCATTTTGGTGGAAAGCTTTATCAGAGGAAAGATGGTCATATTTTGTTATATCTTGGAAGAGGAAGAGAGAGAGAGAGACAGACAGACAGACAGACAGACAGACGGAGACGGAGAGAAAGAAAACCAGTCAAGTTGTACCTGGCCAGGGCACGACTCCACTGATGTATTTCTTGTAACCAGGCCTTACTTCCAAAAATCTATATCAGTTTCCAAAACTGATATCAAATTATACAATTGATATTGCAATTTTGGAATGTTGGGGTTTTGTCTCCCAGTGACAAAGAATGAAACTGTGGATGGAGGAGGTGGAGTGTAAACAAATTTATTTAAAAGATATAAAGGCAAGGAAGTAGAGTTTCTGCTAGCTAGGAGGGGATCCTGAGGACATTACCCCATACAGTATCTTTGTCCACGGGCTGTCAAAGCATTCCGGTGGGAATGCAGGCTGTTGTGTAAGCAATATAATATCTACTTTTTAAGGATCCAATCTACATCATGTTTATGTGGTACTATCTTGGTTCCTGTGTCCTTGAGCCAACTGCCTACTTGATCATGTTGTGAAGTGGTCCTGACAGATGAGAGACACCAGACAGATGTTTTTAACTGGTGAGTAATGACTTAGCAGACTCTACATTGGGTTTTGAAGCTCTATTTTGTGGAAATGTCTTTGTGGTTTATTAGAAATTAACTTCTCACTAATTTTTTCACATCCCTCTCTTTGAAGAGGACCAAAATATTCAAGTTATAGGAAAATATTATCTGACAAAGACATATTATCCTCTTTTTCACAAATAAAACATAAGCATAGCAGATGTATGGAAGTTTTTTGCCCTTTCTGGAGGCTAAAATGCTCTGTTCTATGACTGAGTTATCTTGAGTTATTCTTTCACAGGAATTTTTAAGCCAAGGGTATGCCCTAGTGGCTTTTAACCATGTGATCCATGGCTACAAAAGTGCACACAGACCCTGAGGATGGGACAGCAAGATATGGAGTGATTCTCATCTCCTCGTTGTCTTGCCAAGAAAGGGAGAAAGGAGATTTTTCCCTCTAATGTCTATGGTGAATGAAAAGAGTGATGTGTTCAGAACAGTCAACAGTGGAGAACCAAGAGCACCAGGGAAGAGTAGTGGGAAGCCCGAGCCAAAAGAAAAACTGAGGTGGGACTAGGCTGATATTTCTTCCACTTGTGTAAAGCAGGATGAACTTAGCCCGAATCACTGAAACTTGTCTCCTGACACTACAAGATTGGTGACCATGCTAATCATTTTTAACAACTTGGTCAAAAAGTTCTTAATATTGTTTTGAGCAGAATGCCACAAAGTAAAAGCAAAGACTGTAGAAAAGTGTACACTTTGCTTATTCTCCCATTCCCTCTAGGAATCTCAGACAAGTCCCTAAGTGTGATACTGGAATGCTGGGGTTATGTCCCACAGTGACAAAGAGTGAAACTACCTGAGAGAAGTAAAGGGCGGAGCAAATTTACTTAAAAGATATAAAGGCAAATAAGTAACAGGCACAAAAGCAAGGAAGTAGAGCTCCTGCCAGATGGGAGGGAGTCCTGTTCAGGACACCCACAGAGACTCTGTCTAGGAGTTTTAAAAGGGTTTAGGAGGGAAGTTAGGCTGTTTTGTATGAAATATAATCTCTACCCTACAGGAAACTATATACTTTTTTGGGTTCAATCTAGTTAGTATTTATCCAGTGCCCATGTAAGGCCCATGTGCCCCTGAGCCAATGGCTTGTTTGATTATGTTTTAGGGTAGTTCCAGACAGGTGACAGACACCTAGCAAATGTTTGTGTAAGATCTCCTCATGATGGTGAGTCAGTAGACACTATTTGGGCTTTGTAATGACACTTTGTGGCTGTTTTCATTGTTTAATAGAATTTTAATTCTTTTCTCATTAGTTCTTATCTGACAGTCATTTGCCAAAACCATACCTCTGAGAATTGCTGCTGAACAGATAAGCTTTGGAAGACATTTAGAATAAACCATATCTGAAAGATATTATTTTGCCCATGTTCCTGAAAGTTTCCTACCCATATTACAATGCATAATGCATTTAGTCAAATTTCAACAGTCACCAGAATTTTAATAGTTCCAGCATTGCTCAAAAGTGTATGCCCAAAGTTTCTTTTGAAACTTAAGGTAAGTTCTAAGTAGTGAGCTTCTGTGAAATGCACAAGAAACTTCCCAACTTACAACTATGTACACAGTTGTATATGGTGAAATACTATGTACAGGTTAAACGTTCTTATTCCACAAGGGAGAAACAGGAACATAGGAGGAACAGATGAGATTGAAGAATAAAGAGGGATACAGCTCAGTGGCACAAGGGCCTGCCTAGCAAGTGCAAGGTCCTGAGTTCAATTCCCAGAACCAAAAAAGGAGAGAGAGAGAGAGAGAGAGAGACGGATTGAAATTTTTCTTCCCTTTTCTTTCCTCCCTTTCTGCTTCCCCAATCCAAGCTCCTTTTTCTTTTTAAACAGTTTATTGTCATTTCACAGTATCTCTTATACATTTTACTTTTTTCTACTTTATTTCATAGAAATAAGGTAAAAGAAAATTTCATAACAAAATCATAGGAGAATAAAAATAGTTATTACATTAAGATGTTTACACATGACAGTCTGATGTATTTCACTTATGAGTATGGTCTCAAGTTGCACCCATTTTATCTATAAAAGGCTCAAGTTAATCCTTCTTTATGGCTGATTGGTATTCCATTGTATAAAAATACCACATCTTTTTTATCCATTTCACGGGTTACAGGCATTTGCACTGTTTCCAAGATTTAGCTATTACGAATTGTGCTGCTGTAAACATGGGTGCGTGTATATCCCTGTAGTATGATGTTTTTAATTCTACTGGGAAGATATCCAGAAGGGAAATAGCTGGGTCAAATGGGTCCACTAATCCTAGCTTTTGAAGAATCTGCACACTGATTCCCACAGTGATTACACCAGTCTACACTCTCACCAACTGTAAACAAGTGTTCATTTTTCCCCATAGCACCTCCAGTATTTGTTATGGGTTGATTTCTTGACAATAGTCATTCTTTCTGGAGTGAGATAGAATCTCAGTGTTGCTTTGATTTGCATCTCTTGAATGATCAGTGATGCTGAAAATGTTTTCATATATTTGCCATTATCTCTTGAATGATCAGTGATGCTGAAAATGTTTTCATATATTTGCCATTTACGTTTCTTAATCTAAGAAGTGTATATTCATACCAGATGCCCATTTTTAGATTAGCTCTTTGAATTTGAGAGGTCTGATTTTTTCAGTTCTTTATACCTTCTAGATAGAAGTCCTTTGTCTGAGGTATGATTGCCTAAATTTTTTCACATTCTGTGGGTGGTCCTTTCACTTTGTTAGTGATTTCTTTTGTTGTGCAAAAGCTTTCTAATAAGTTGAGATTCCAGTTGTTGATTCTTTGAAATATTTCCCGTGCAGTCTGGCTTTTGTTAATGAACTCTCTACTTACACCTATATCTTCAAGATTTCTACCTAAATACTCTTCCAGTAGATTTCATATTTCTGTTTTAATATTTAGATTTTTGATCCATTTTGACTTTAGTGCATGGTGATAGACATGGGTCTAGATTTAGTCTTTGGCATGTAGAGAGCCAGTTTTTCCAACACCATTTATTAAAGAGGCTATTTTTCTGCTAGTGAACGTATTTGGCCTCTTTGTCAAAGGTAATGTGGCTGTGTGTGTTTGTTACTGTGTCTGTATACTCTAGTCTAATCCGCTTTCAGTTTTTGTCCATTTAGTATGATATTGGCTGTTGGTTTGTCATAGATGGCTTTTATCAGATTGAGATAGACCATCTATTCCAGTTTTCTGTGGATTTTTGTTTATCATGAATGAGTATTTGGATTTTATCAAAAGTTTTTCTGCTTCTACTGAGATGATAATGTGAGTTTTGTCTTTGGCTCTGTTGATATCACGTATTACATTTATTGTTTTGCATATGTTGAATCATCTCTGCATTCCTGGGATGAATCCTACTTGGTCATGGGGTATAATCTTCTTGATGATTTACTGCATTCTGTTTACTCTTATTTTATTGAGGATTTTTGCATCTATGTTCATTAGCAAGATTTGCCGGTAGTTCCCTTTTTTGGCTGGGTCTTCGCTGGTTTTGGTACCAGGGTAATACTTACCTTTAGGAATGAGGGAGCATGGATTCTCTTTCAATTTCATTAAAGACTTTGAGGAGTATTTGTATTAAATCTTCTCTTAATTCTCTATAGAATTCAGCAGTGAATCCATCAGGACCTGGGTTTTACTTTGTTAGTAAGTTTTTAAAAACATTTTCAATTATATTGACTGATACTGGGTTATTCAAGATTTTTAAATCTTCTTTACTCAGCTTTGGTAATTTATATATATATATATATATATATATATATATATATATATATGAATACATGTATATAAGAGTCTGTCCATTTCTTCTGTGTTTTCCATTTTATGAAAATAAAACTTTTCAAAGTAGGTATTGGTGATCTTCTGAATTTTCACAGGATCTGTAATGATTTTACTTTTTCATTCCTCATTACATGAATTTAAGTCTTCTTTTACCTTTTTTGATAAGATTGGCTAAGGGTTTATCAATTTTATTTATTCTTTTCAAGAACTAACTTTGTTTTTTATTTTAAAGAGAAAAGAAAGAAAGCATATTAACAAACAGACATTTATAAAATAACACAAAAACAATACAAGTAATACAGAATTTCAGACAAGGTGATAGGAAATTTATGATGGTTGTTGTATTACGTATTTATTGAAAGGAACAGTTAATATTTATTTAATTGTTTGATCAATCTTAAAAGAACCAACTCCTTGATTTATTAATTCTTTGTATTGTTTTCTTAGTGTCAATGAAGACACTGTTTACTTCATTCTTCTTGCATTAATTTCTGCTCTGATCTTATAATTTCCTCCATTGTATGGGCTTTGGGCTTGACTTGCTCTTTTTTTTTAATGGAACAGTGGGGTACAGCATTAAGTTTTTTATTTGTTCTCATTTTGTTTTCCTGATGTGCAAATTCACCCTATAAATTTCCCTTTTAGGACTGCTTTTCTTGTGTTTCACAGGTTCCAGACATGGAAGCATCTTATTTCTCCATTAATTTTGAAAGGTAGTTTTGCAAGGTACATCAATCCAAGTTGGAAATTCTTTCTTTCAGCACTTGAGATACTTCACTCCAAGCTCTTCTTGACTTACAGGTTTGTGCTGAGAAGTTAGGCATGATTCTGATGCATTTTGCTTTATGGGTGATCTGTTTTCTTTCCCTAATAGCTTTTTGTTTTCTTTTGCAGTACTGGGGATCAAACTGAGGACCTTGCACTTGCCAGGCAGGTGCTTATTCCACTGAGCTATATCCCCAGCCCTCTAATAGCTTTTAATATTGTTCTTGTGCTGAATTTTTGGGATCTTGATTATTATGTGTCTGGGTATAGATTTATTTTGGTTATGGCTACTTGGTGTTCTATATGTATCACTTACTGCATGCCAGATTCTTTTCTCACATTTGCAAAATTTTCTGTTACTAATGGAATTACTAACAGAAATATTTCTATGAATAGTTTCTTTATGTCCTTTGTGCTCATTTCATCTTTTTCACTGACACCAATTATTATATTATCCTTTTTGTGTCATCTTGCAGCTGTTGAATTATTTCCTATTCATTCATTATTTTCAAGAGCTCTTTTCTTTCATGATCACTAGCTGAGGTTATCTTCAAGGTCTGAAAGTCTGTTTTCAGCTTTGTTCAAGCACTTTTTCCAGATTTCAATTGAATTTATAGTATCCTGGATATCTGTTTGAATCTGTTTCATGCATTATATTTCTTTCCTGTACTAATCATTCACATTTCCCACCCTCTTCCTATCATCAACTTTAAAAACATTATCTCTAGATTTGTGGAGCAATCCCCCTACAAATGTTGAGGTTCCTTTTTGCACCTCAGAGATTATTTCTGATCTAACTTCTTGTATAACTTAGACTTTTTTCTTTACTTTATTTGCTTTCAGTTTGGAAATATCAGGAGTGTATCTTCCATTTTCCTCTAACTGATCTCCTGGACTTGTTCTGAGTGGGCCAGAGGTCTGAGGTTGTATTTTGCTTCTGCATCCTGCCATTTTCTATTTCAAAAGTTTTTATTATGCTTTCTATGTTAATCATTGTACATTTTTGTAGTAGATAGCTTTATCACTAGAATCAAGCCCTCTTAGGACGTCTTCTGTGTGTAGGAGGTTCTTGATTTGTGTCTGTCCAAAGATACAACCTTTCCAGTTAAGAGTGAAACGCTGGTGTCTGTTTGGCTCAGTCCCCAGCCCACGGATCCTGGGCCATGGCGAGATTATTACCCTAGAATTTCCCAGCACTGTTACAGAAGTGAGAACAACTGATTAAAACAGATATGACATCTGAGCTAGAGTAGTACAAATAGCCTGGCAATAGCCTCACGTGCAATTTATTTTTATTTTTTATTTTTTAAAAAATAAAAGTACAAAAACATACGAACAAACAGACACCAATTAGCATAAAAAATAGTACAGTCACAACTAATCTACAGACAAGGTGACATGGTCTCAACAGTGGTTATTGCTTTATCCATTGATATCTTCAAAGTGTAAATATATGAACCCATATACAGACAGGCAAATTTAGTCAGACAATTAATCTTCTCAACAACAGAAAAAATACAAAAACCAAATATCCAAAAACAAAAAACAAAACAGGCAAACAACAACAACAACAACAACAAAAAACCATCAATAGTTGCTGCTTTGCATATTGACATCTTCGAAGTGTATGTTCAGGATAACACATACAGACATACAAGATTGATCAAATAACCCATCATCGATTATTCCTTAGCATTAAGTGATATAATACAATAGTAGAACCATGTTAGCCCTCCTGCTTATATGTATATTCATATATACATACATATGTTTTTGTCTCTTTCTTTTCTCCTTTCCCTCGTCCCATCTGTTCTTTGTTTTAGAACAGATTTCCTTCATGACTCTTAGTTTATATTCCCACGCTCGGGTTCTTACACCAGTGATACAATACGTTGCCTGCACATGTATCTCTGATTTATTTCACTTATGAGTATGGACTCCAGTTTTGACCACTTGCCTACAAAGTCCCCAAAACTGTCTTTCTTTATAGCTGAATAATATTCCATTATATAGAAATGCCACAATTTTTTAATCCAGTCTTCTGTGGATGGGCACTTGGCTTGCTTCCACATTTTAGCGATTACAAAGTGTGCTGCTATAAACATGGGTGCACATATGTCAGAGTGATATGATGTTTTCAGATCTTCTGGGAAAATACCCAGAAGAGGAATAGCTGGTTTGAATGGAACCTCTAGACCTAGTTTGCAGAGAAATCTCCAAACGGCTCTCCACAGTGGTTGCACCAGTCTGCATTCCAACCAGCAGTGTAATAGAGTCCCTATTTCTCCACAGCCTCGCCAGCATCTGTTATTGGATGACTTTTTCATACTGGCCAGTCTTACTGGGGTGAGATGAAATCTCGATGTTGTTTTTATTTGCATTTCTCGAATGACTAAGGATGTGGAA
>PVLD010013469.1:0-55986 GCA_004027595.1 Dinomys branickii | reverse complement strand
CTGTCTGACTAAATTTGCATGTCTGTATATGGGTCCATACATCTACAATTCGAAGATATCAATGGATAAAGCAACAACTACTGTTGAGACCATATCACCTTGTCTATAGATTAGTTGTGATTGTACTATTTTCTATGATAATGGGTGTCTGTTTGTCAATATGTTTTTGTACTTTAATGTTTCTAAAATAAAAAAAAAAGAAGTAAACAGCTTTTCATTATTCAAGCAGTATTTAACATTCTTTAGAACACTAGAAAATACTGACAAGTTTGATTTCCAGAGCATGTCACAATTTCTTCAGCTAACTAAAAGTATTGCTACAGTGGGTTTACCCAAATCAGTATCCAATCCAGGGGCACATTCCCTTTAATGTAGTGCAGTCCCTTGTTTAGAATACTTATTAATGAAAGCCACCAAGGGTCTGACAGAACAGCCCCTCGTCTAGATTTGTCTGGTTGCTCTCTTGTGGTCCTATTTAGCTTGGTTCTATAGCCAATAATTTCCTATGAAATAAACATTTTTGCAGTCAAGATAAATTTTTATTTACTTATTTATTGTCTTTTATAGACAGGGTCTCACTATGCAGTTCAGGCAGGCCTTGAGCTCAATTTGTGGTCCAGACTGGTCTCAAACTCATAACAATCCTCCTGCCTCAGCCTCCTGAGTGCTTGGATTACAGGCACGCGCCATCATGCCTGGCAAGATAAATTTTTAAAATGAAAATAGTCAGGCTGGGGATATAGCTCAGTGGCATAAGTGCCTGCTTGGCAAGCCCAAGGTCCTGAGTTCAATTCCCAGCACACAAAAAGAGAAAGTAGTGGATATTTCTTAGTAAAAAGCTACCATGGGGTCTATGTATGATATTGCTCTCTTCCCCAGAAGAATGTAGAGAAGAAAATACATATAATAGGTTGCGTTTCTCAAGAGAAATGATTCCGAGAAAGAAAAGAAAATATTCAACAAGAATCTTCTATGTACTTTTAAGGAAATTAAATATAATATGAATTCTGTGAAACAAAAAAGTTAGAAGTACCAAAATAAAACGAAAAGAGGACTAGAAGAGGTAAGGATGGGAACCCCAGGAAACTCTGGAAGTCACATTAGAAGTCACAGGATGAAGAGATAGGACGGAAACCTGAGCGCAGGACGGGCTGAGAATTCCCCGGGTTGCACGCCCGAGCGAGCAAGGAGAGCAGGGTCTGGAGGGAGGCGTTACGGGCTGAGACTTTATGTTGTGCTGATGTAGAGTCCTTGATGAAGAGGGACTGAGTGCAATTACAAAAAAGAGTCAAAAACCTAAGAGAAAATAGCCATTTCTGAAACAAACAAACAAAAGACTAAAATTGGCAAAAGAACAGGATTTACTGTATTCCCTGTAAACCCAGGACGGCTGTTGACTTAGTTGTCAGTGTGTTTGGCTTGAGAGCTGCCAAGGGGATCAGCAAAGCACCCTCCGCCTGTGTCTAGGGGGCTCACGGAGGTGAGACCTCGTGGTCCGTATCTGCTCCTTGTCCCTTCTGCTCTGGTGCTATTCCCCTGCGCCGCTTCCGGGGGCACAAATGGAGCAGCTTTGCTCTCCCATTATGAATACGCATTGAAGCCAGCTGAAAATGAACAGAATCCTTTGAAACTGTCAGCCAAGTTAAACTTCTGCTCCTTTAAGTTCTGTGGGGTGTTGTGTCCCAGCGGTGAAAAAGCTGGCTAGACACCGAGTGCAAATCCCATTAAGACCTCAGTAGCTCTTAGGAACTTCTTAAATCTTTGAGATAAAAAGAAAAAAACATACTACTATAAACATCCAGGTCAAAAAAGCAGACAGTCTACTAAGGAATAAGATGATACTGGCCTCAGATTTCTCAGCTATTTTATTTAATTAATTAATTAATTTTATGGATTTATTTATTTATTTTATTATTAAAGTCAGGCCAGGCTGACTTTGAACTCCCAATGATACTTCTGCCTCAGCCTCCCGAGTGCTGGGATTACAGGTGTTCACCACTGCAACAGGCTCTCAGCAATTTTAGATGGGCTAAAGCAAGGAATAATGTAGAAAGAATGTTCAAGAATAAAAGACGTGATCCTATTATTCCATAAATGGTTCAAAATTCATTTAATGTAAAAGTAGTAGCTAGGTGTGATGGCACATGTCTATAATCCCAGCACTTGGCAGGCAGGAGGATTATTGTAAATTTGAGGCCAGCCTGGGCCACATAGTGAGTTCAAGGCTAGCCTGGACTACATAGCAAGAACTTGTCTCAAAAAAAATAGTGTAAAAGTAGCAAAAAATAATATCAAAACATCGAGCACACTAAAATAAATCCAGGAAGGGAATGTAGCTCAGCAGCCCAAGAGGCTGCCTGGCAAGTGCAAGGCCCTGAGTTCAATTCCCGGTACCAAGGAAAAAAAAAAGATCTAAAGTAAATCCACAAATTGCTTTGAAAAAATACTTGAACCACTAGCTAACAATTTAACTTAAAATTGTGAAAATAGCAATATGCAGTATAACAACCATTGTTAATTTTGTACTATCCTGTTTTGAAATTCTGTTTTGTTTTGTTTTTGGTATGGGGAATCAAACTCAGGACCTTGTGCTTACCAGTCAGGTGCTTGTGCCCTGAGCTATTTCTCCAGCTTATTTTGAAATTCTGTATCATTGTTTTTATTGTTTTTTTCTCTTTAAAATAAAAAAGTGGACATAAGATATAAAATATAAAATAAAACTATACATATGTACAAATAAAAGTAAAGCATGGGCTTCAGAGTAAAGGTAGTGTATGAAATTACGTTATTTAGGAGATAGTAGAAGATCCCAAAATGTAATGATTACAAAACAGAACTTTGATTTTTCTCTTACATAGTAGTTCAAAGGTTGTTACAATATCGCTGCCAGTCTGAACATGTAGATTTCACCTCTGAGTTCTAAGGTGGCAGCTCCAGCTCCTGCCATTATATTTGTACCCTGGCCAATGAGAAGAGAGGAAGAAAAGAAAGGGAACACACATTCATTCCTTTTGGGGGCAATGACCTGTGAGTAGCATAACCACTTTTGCTCACATCCTATTGGCCGGAACTCAGATACATGACCACACCCAGGTACAGTGGAAGCTGGGAAATACAGCTTTTAGCCAGGAGGCCATGAACTCATCTAGAACTGAGTTTTACATTTTTTTAAAATTTCTGGAGCAAGGTACAAGAATGGGAAAATTTGTTTTTATTTCTTCATATCTTTTACAGTACTGTAGTTTGAACCTAGGACCTTCACACTGAGCTATATTCCTAGCCTTTAACAAATATTTAAAATTCAGCCGGGTGTAGTGGTGCACGCCTGTAATCCCAGCACTCAGGAGGCTGAGGCAGGAAGATCTTTGTGAGTTTGAGACCAGCCTGGGCTACAAAAGTGAGCTCAAGTCCAGCCTAAACTGCATAGTGAGACCCTACCTCAAAAAGACCAAAAAATAAATAAATAAAAATATTTAAAATTCTGAGACAGGGTCTCTCTAAATTGCTAAATTATTATTATTATTATTTTTTTTTTTTTATGGTACTAGGGACCAAACTCCATGGCCTTGCACTTGCCAGGGAGGCGCTTATGCCACTGAGCTACATCCCCAGCCCCTAAATTGCTAAATTGAAAAAATAAAATAAATTGCTAAATTGCCCAGGCTGGAATCAAACTTGTAATCTTCTTGCCTTAGTTTTTCAGATTTATTATTTAGAGATCTCTGTTAATAACTAGTGCCTTTAGCTAGATGTGGTGGTGCATGCCTATAATCCTAGCCCTCGGGAGGCTGAAGCAGGAGGATCCCTACAAGTTTGAGGCCAGCCTAGTTTACATAGTTCAAGACCAGCCTGAACTACATAGTGAGACCCTGCCTATGGTCTCAAAAGAAAAAAAAAAATTAGTAGCCTCTACAAAGAAGCCATGTCTCAGACTACTCTTCTTGACATACACATTATTTTTCAAATAGCAAAATGCTAATTAGTGGCACTCTAACAATGTAGGACATTAAGTCAGTTGGCCAAAAGGTGGCAAGACTATAAAATCTGGGTATGGTCTGATAATAGAGAAGGAAGACTAGTTAACATAATTGTGTACATATTCTTTCTTTTTTGAGACAGGGTCTTGCTATGCAGTTCAGGCTGGCCTCGAGCTCACTTTGTAGCCCAGGCTGGTCTCCAACCCTTAACAATCCTCCTGCCTCAGCCTCCCAAGTGCTAGGATTACAGGCATGCACCACCAAACACGGTTTTGTGTAGATATTCTTGAAAATTATCTGCCCCACCCCTGCCCAAGCTGGGGAGAGGGAGTGTGAAGAAGAAAGAGAGCTCAGCTTCAAGAAAGAACAAAATCCTACCGCTGGTGACGTGCACGGGCCTCAGAGGTACACTCAAGTGAAACAAGCCAGATGCAGAAAGACAAATGCCGGAGGGTCTCATTTGTGTGTAGAATCAAAAGCCTGGACTAGAATGGTGGTTGCCAGGGCTGGGGGAAGGAGGAAGTGGGGAGTTGGGGATCAGGGAACAGAGCTTCGGTTGCCTCCAACAAGTAAGTTCGGAGGGTCCGTTATACAGTTAGAGCCCAGAGCTCACAATGCTGCGTCACACAAGGGGGTAGAGCTTGTGTTACATGTTCTTGCCACATGTGAGATGTAGGCATGGGGGTGAGGATAAGGACGAGGGGGGCAGCAGGGAGCTGGAGTGAAGGGTGTGTCCATGGCCTGGATGGTAGTGATGATTTCATAGGTGCGCGTCTACCCCCAGCTCGTCACGCTGTATACAGCGAACGTGTGCACCTCTTCACATGCCAACCGCACTTCAGTAGAGTGATTTAAAAGAGAAACTTTTAGGGCTGGGGATAGAGCTCAGCAACACAAGCACTGGCCTGGCAAGTGCAAGGTCCTGAGCTTGATTCCTAGTACCCAAAAAAAGAGAAACTTTTTTTAGACAGGTGTGGTACTACACATTTGTGATCCCAGCACTTGGGAGGCTGAGGCAGGAGGATAAACATGAGTCTGAGGCCAGCCTGCACTCAAAGCAAGACTCTGTCTCAAAAAAAAAAAAACCCAAAACAAAAAAAAAGGCCAGGGATGTAGCTCAGCAGCACAGTGCCTGAATTAAGCACAAGGCCCTAGGTTCAATTCCCAGTACCAAAAAACAAAAAACAAAAACAAACAAACAAAAAAACCCCACCCAAACACACAAAATTTTAAAAATCTACTGTAGCTGGGCATGGTGTCACACACTGGTAATCCCAGCACTTGGGAGGCTGAGGCAGGAGGATCCTTGTGAGTTTGAAGCCAACGTGAGCTACAAAGTGAGCTCAAGGCCAGCCTGAACTGCATAGCAAGACCCTGTCTCAAGAAGACAAAAATAAAATACAATAAAATAAATAAATAAACTGGGTGTGGCAGTACATCCCTGTAATCCTAGCACTTTCAGAGGCTGAGACAGGAGAATCCCAAATTGAAGTCGACTAAGCAACTTAGTGATCTAGTGACATCCTGTCTGAAAATAAAATGAAGAGTTGACCATGAGACTCAATGTGAAGGCTCCAGTGCTAGCAAAACGAAACAAAGCAAAGGAAACCTTCTGTCCCTGGCCTCTCCCCAGAGTGGGGGACTGGTAGAGGGAGAGGAGGCAGTGATGTGCCCGTAACCCTGATAGTGGGGGTGACGAGTGGATCAAAGCGTCTCGAAGGCAGAGTGAGAGGGGCCAGGGATGTAGCTCAGCGGCACAAGCGCCTGCCTGCCAAGTGTAAGGTCCTGAGTTTGATCTCTGGCTAAAAAAAAAAAAGGGAGAGCGAGGGCTAGGTGAGTGGGAGGAGGGGCAGGCAGGGGACCAGCCAGCTGTACACCTAGGGAGCAGATCACAAACCTGGATAGTTGGGAATCCAGAAAGAAACAGATAGATGTTGAGCTGAAACTGGGGAAATCAATATGGACTCAGTTTTTAAAGCATATACTTGTACAGAGACGGAAAGATAAGAGTAAGTGTAGGATGGGGGTTGAGCTCAGTCACAGAGCATGTGCTCAGCATACAGGAGGACCTGGATTAGATGCCCAGCACTACACTCATGAACTAAACTGTTACAGATGCGTGAATACAGAAGTGTGTGCACGAGTGTGTGTGTGTGTGTGTGTGTGTGTGTGTGTGTGTGTGTTCTTTTCAAGCCTGGGCAATTTAGCAACTTAGAGAGACCCTGTCTCAAAATTAAAAAAAAAGTAAAAAATGTAAAAAGGGCTGGGACTATAACTCAGTGTGAAGGCCCTAGGTTCAAATGCTGCAAAAAATATGAAGAAATAAAAAGAAATTAACACCTAGTTTTAGATGAGTTCATAGTCATCTAGCTAAAAGCTGTGTGTGTGTGTTACTGGCCCATCAGAGGGACTGGAAGCAGTGACACCACAGCAGCAAGGAACACACCAAGTGGCCAAACTGGTTTTCTAAAAACTACTGTCCCTTGCTGGGCATGTTGGCAAACACCTGTAATCCCAGCATTTGGGAGGCTGAGGCAGGAGGATCACTGAATTCAAGGCCAGCCTGTGCCACATAGTGAATTCAAGGCCAGCCTGAACTACATAGTGAAAATTGGTCTCAAAAAAAAAGGTAGTACTTTCCTTACATGGAATTATTTCCTCTAGGACAAAGGGCTGATTCCAAGGTCAAGGCAGGAGAAGGACAAGATAAGACTGGAACTTCTTGTTTGTCAGAGAGGAAGGAAGTTCTCAGAAAAGAATGTGGACCGGGGATATAGCTGAGTCAGAACTCAGAAATCCCAGCACTTGGACAGCTGCAGTAGGAGAATCACAAGTTTGAGGCCAGCATGGGTTATATAATGACACAAAAGATCAAAAGAAAAAGGAAGGAAGAGAGAAAGGAAGGAAGGAGGAAGAAAGGAAAGGAAAGGACAGAAGAAAAGAAAAGCAGCCAGTTTGAAGGTGCCAGCTCCGGGACAGTTTAAGTATCAAACCCAATAATGACAATAGTGAACTAGGAACCCTTGAATAAAGTTGTATGTCCATGAGTCATACTGGTGATGCATAGGTGATACCTGTTGGGTAGGCAGATAGGTAGACAGACAGATAGACAGACAGACAGACAGACAGATAGACAGACAGACAGATAGGTAGATAGATAGATAGATAATAGGTAGATGGTAGGTAGATAGAATTGTGCAAAGGAAAACAGAAACAGGAAATGAAGTCACCCTTGGGTGCCCTCAGATTGGAGGTTGATCCAGGCTGACTCCACTCGAGGCTGAGGCTGCTGAGTAGGTGGATGGATGAGGAATCCGGCACCAGCGCAATCCTGGAACATCTTCCTCCCAAATCTTCGTGAACTATAGAAGTAGAAGTGACAATGTCATGGTGCAAAATCTTGCACACAATAAAATCAGACCCCTGATTCAATGCTGTGAGAATTCCCATGGTATCACTCCAAAACATGACCCAAGCCTGAGCATGCAGAAACGCCAGCAGACCCAGGCGGAGATGGAAAATCTATACTACAACTGCTGAGAGTGCGATAGACCAGGAAAGGACCAGAAACTGTTACAGACTGGGGTGGGGAGTGGTTACTGAAGAAACATAAAAACTAAATTCCACGCACGTTCATGAAGGCACATGTGTGAGGCAACTTCATCCCTCAAGCTGGAAACAATCCAGGTGTCTTCCGTGGATGAGTGGATAAACACTTACCTCCATGCACAGCAGTCCCATTGGAACAAACTATTCATCTGTCTAACAAGTGAAAGAAAACAAAGTTACACACTGTTTGATTCTGTTATATTTTAAACTTCTTTTTCTCTTTTTTTTTTTTTTTTGGTACCAGAAATCATACTCAGGACCTTGTGCTTGCCAGGCAGGTGCCTGTGCCCGGCCCTTAAACTTCTTTCTCTGACAGGGAAAGTTTGATCTCATTATCTATGAACTGAACATTTTCTCATTTGTCCAATCCTAATATATAACATAATCTAGTTTCCGAATTACTAACCCCTGTCCTAGGACAAACAAATTTACCAACTGGCTGGGTGTGGTGGCACATGCCTGTAATCCCAGCACTTGGGAGGCTGAGGCAGGAGGATTGTTGTGAGTTCGAGACCAGCCTGAGCTACAAAGTGAGCTCAAGGCCAGCCTGAACTGTGTATTGAGAACCTTCCTCAAAAAGACCTAAACAACCCTCCCCCCAAAAAAAACAACCAAAAAACAAATTTACCAACTACAGTACAGAGTTGCTGGATATTTGGGGGTTTCACCCTGTGTTGGTTTGGGGCTTATTTTTGCAGGGGGAAACAATATAATATAGGACACATATTTTATAAGATTATTTATAATCGTCACTCAAAGACTGATACACAAAAGAGTGCAGGAAATCTGTCCACACACTATAGACCAGGAATCCAGCTGAGGGTCTGGATCCCATGATAATGTCCTGCATGAGACCAGCTGAAGACCTAGAGCTCATAACAATGCTTCCCACGAATCCAACTGGAGGCCCAGAGTCCATGACAACATCTTATGCAGGTCTGATTCATGGATCTGCACTGGGAAGGCCCAAAGGTTGGTAATGATCTAGAAAGTCTGTGCCAGCAGGTTAAAGGGTCCATGCCAGCAGGCTGAGGGATCTGCACTGGAGCCAGGAAGCATGCTCAAAGTAAGAACCAGAGCTCCCCCGAAAGGTACCACAGCCACCCTCAGCAACAGCGAGGTCCCGAGCTCCTCCAATGGAGAAGACAGCTGAGTTCCCATCAGGAAAGCTGATGGAGCAAGCTTCTTCAGGAGACTGAACTATGCACCTTCTTCCTCTCCAGAGCCAGGAAGCGATGCTCAGAGCAAGGACCAGAGCTCTCCTAAAAGGAACCGAAGCTATCTCAGTGCCCACAAGGCCCCGAACTCCTTGGAGGATGAAAGCAGCCAAGTTCATCAGGAAAGTCAGCATGACAAGGTCCTCCAAAACAACCAAGAGCTCCTTACAGCTTCTACCAGCTCCAACGGCCTTTTCAGCTCCCAACAGCCTCTCTTCTTCTCCAGTTCTGCCTCTTATGCTGCTGGCAGCAGTCCCCAGGTGGGCCTCCCACACGCAGCACCCTGCTTACTCCGTTCAGCTGGGGATTACAAGTTGACCATCAGTTATCCATCCACTGCACAGCCAATCAGTACACTGTTTCACCCCTTTCTCCATCCCCTGCAGTGCAGTTGTGCCACTAATGTGTCATAGTTTGCGTTCCATCCTGGGTTCCCCTAACATTGTGGTTGACATCTGGAGGACACCTGTGCATACAGGGGAACTCACTCACTGTGGCTTATGGATTTTGACAAATATGTGGTTATGTATCTACCAACATAGGGTCACCCCAAGAATTGCCACACGTCCTCCCCAACTCCAAATTAGCATCACTGAACAGTTCACCACCCTGCTAAGCATAGCTTTGACAGAATCCCATACATTTTGGTATCTTACATTTTAATTTTCATCCAGTTTAATTTGAGACATTTAAAATTTTCCCTGCTGCTCTCTTTGACTCATGTGTTATTTTTAAAAACGGTGTAGCTTGGTTTCTAAAGTACAGGAAGATTTTCCAGAAATGACTGTTACTAATTTCTAGTTTATTTTGTTGTGATGTGATTACATATTTTGTAATATTTTTATATTTATTTATTTGTTTAGTACTGAGGTTTGAACCCAAGACCTTCACACTGAGGTACATCCTCAGACAAGTTTTCACTAAGTTGCTAAATTGTCCAGGCTGGGCTGGAACTTGTGATCTTCCTGCCTCAGCCTCCCACAGTGCTGGAATTACAGGCAAGTGCAACCATGCCTGGCATACTTTGTATTACGTCTACTCTTTTTTAATTTTATTTTTTTATTTTAAAGACAAAAGAATGGGGACATATCAACAACCAAACAGACATAAACCAGAATAACACAAAAACAATACAGGAAATACAAAATTATAGAGAAGATAGTGGGAAATTAACAATGGATACTGTATTACATAATGTTATCTTCACATTTGTCACTCAGCTTTACAGATAAAGGCACGTACAATTAATCAAACAATTTTCTCCACCCTCATCTCCATTGTGCTCCCACCCAATCAGTCATCTTCCCTTTGATAATAACTGTAGTTTTTGGTTTTATTCATTCCCTTGGGCTCTCACATTGAGAAGACACATGACTGCTTCAAATTGTGCTGCAACACACATGGGCACACACAAATTACTACAGCACTGGGTGGAAAAGACCCCAACCTCAATGACAGTACATAGGCAGGGACCCAGGTGCACTATAATCAGCACCCTAGTGACAAGCCATCGAGGCCCTCAGGGGTCCAGTTGGGTCCACAGGGTCACTCCTGTGTACCACTAGGCTCCGTCCTGATGCAGAACACTGAGGGGGCCTGGTTGAGTCCATGGGTTGCCCCTGCACCTCCAGGCTCCACCCCATTGCCGTGCACCTGGGGACCGGTCGAGGTCCTCAGGATTTTCATGTAGCCTGGAGGGAAACTCCTTCCCCGACAGGCTGCTGAGCTCTCTTGTTAAGGCCCCTGGGGTTCCCTCATAGGCCACCATTGTCTCCCTGCAGGACGCCTATGACTCTTTGAAGGCTATTCCCACCCAGCTAGAGGACTGGGTCTGCACCCTACTTCCGGGTCTTTGCCTCTTCCCACCTCTCAATGTGCAGTGCTGCCGCTCTCCCCCATTACACAGCTGGGCATTGAGTGCACTTACAATGCTGGGCACAAGTGGTGTGAGGTCCCCCTTACCTGTGCTCACTGAGGTAGTCCAGGGTGTGTACTAAGTTTAGTTATTAGTTTTAGGAGACAATTGGAGGAGTTTCTCAGGTCTTCTGTGTAGAGTATGTTATTATCTCTCAGTCTCTAGGACTGTTGCTTTTCATATAATTTGTTGCTATGGGTTCATACAAGGTTCATATATGCAAGCTGTATGAAGTCGCTTTTGGTGTTCATATTAGTAGTTTAGAGTGGGTCCTGAAGCCCGTGGACTATGCCTGTTGCTGTCAGGAGCACATGTTGGGCACAAAGGGTGCCAAGTCTCAAGGTGCTCACAGAGAGAGTTCAGGGTGGAAGCTGAAGCCTGGTACTGTTGTGCTCCAGTTCCCGTTTGTTATTGGTTGGATCCCCGGGAATTACCATGGCCCTAGGGTTGCTGCCCCTGCTCCCTGCTGGTAGTTGCTTTCACAGGGAAGGCCACAGCCTCAGGGCAGGCACAGAGCTGGGTGTGGCAGGCTGTGTACCGGTTGCTTTGTCTCTGCCTTGCTTCAGGGCACTGATTAGAAGGGGTCACTGCAGAGTGGGCATTCTGCTTTAGTGGCTGTTGTACCTTTTCACTGTCATGCTGGATTTGACAGCACCTCCCAGCTGCCACTGCTTCTTTTCCAGGCTGTGCTTTCTCTGCTTTGGTTTTAGCCCAGCTCTTGGAATTCCGCTCTCCTTTGGCCGAGTCAGGAGGCTCCTGTGAGTGCAGGTTTCCGAAGTTGAAGCTTCGAGTGCTGG
Organism: Dinomys branickii; assembly: GCA_004027595.1. NCBI lineage: Eukaryota > Metazoa > Chordata > Mammalia > Rodentia > Dinomyidae > Dinomys > Dinomys branickii. The sequence goes on along the minus strand of PVLD010013469.1, from coordinate 44,471 downwards.
AATGAGGGAGTGGGCCAAGGGTGTGTATGCAGCAGCGACTCCCTCCTTCTCCGCTTCCTCTTCCTCTAACTGTGCCATGGCGGCCCTCTGAGATTTTCCTCCAGGAGAGGTCTTGTTTGCTCTTTCTGAGGGCTTCAATTCTCATTTCAGATCCTTCCTGGGTCCAGGAGGCCCACTTCTCTCCTTCTTGTCTTTCTCATGTTGCTATATTCCAGTGTCTGGGTGGCAATCCTCCAGGAGGATCTTTCTCTGCAGCTTACCCAGTTGCCATCTTCCCAGAAGTCCAATCGTTTTTTCTTTAAAGGTTAGAAATAGTGAACTCACAGAGGGCGCCCCGATGCACGTGCCCTGCGGCTGCGCTGCTGAGGGCCCCGCAGCTGCTCCACTGCTGCTCCGCAGTGGTCCCGGTAGCTGCTCCACTGAGGGCCCCGCTCAGGGCACCTCATGGACTGGACCCGCCCCCACCCATAGCACGACGACAGGGTGGAGCCGGGCAGTCTGCTGTGAGCATATGTGCTTTCCCACCTCCAACCATGGCAGTTTGTATACACCCCTGTATGTTATAGTATAGTCTGAGGCAGCTATATCTCTTCCCAAGGTGAGAGTCCAGGGATATAGATAAACCCAGGAGTACAGTTATTATCACAGGGAAGATGACTGATTGAGTGGTAGGGCAACGGAGATGAGGGAGGAGAAAATTGAATGATCAAATGGGCCATCATCTGTGTAACTGAGTAACATGTGAAGGTAACATTATGTAGGACAGCATCCAGAGCTAATTCCCTTCTATGTTCTCTATAATTCTGTATTTCCTCAATGGTTTTTGTATTAACAGAAGTGAAGATAACTTTATATTATACAGCATCCAGTGCAAGTTCCCTACTATCTTCTCTATAATTTGGTATTTCCTTTAATGTTTTTGTGTTAACTAATGAGAAGATAACTATGTAATACAACATCCAGTGCTAATTCCCTACTATATTCTGTATAACTTTGTATTTTCTGTATTGTTTATGGCTTTTCTGATTCATATGTCTCCATTCTTTTGTCTTTAAAATAAAATTAAAAAAAAAAGAAATAGTGAACTCATGACTGTCTCACCCATCGGGCTCACGAGAGTAAATTTCTAGCTAGGGAACAAGTTGCTGACTGGTGTCTTAGTCACTTTCTCGCTACTGAGACACAGCGCTGCCTCATAATTTAAAGGAGACGTTTATTCTGGCTCACAGTTGTAGAGGCTCCAGTCCATAGTTGGCAGGTTCCAAGGCAGGACTCCATGATAGAGGAGCATCATATGGGAGAAACAGCTCGTGGATGATGCCAGGAAACAGAATGATCAAGGGAGGAGCAGGGAGACAGACCCTTCCAGCCCACACCACAGTGACCCACTGTCTTGGTTACTTTTTTCTCATTGCTGAGACAAAATACCCGACACCCAAAATGAAGAAAGGAAAGGTTTATTTAGCTTACAATTTGTGGAGGTTTCAGTCCATACTTGGCTGCTTAGAGGCAGAGTGGCACATGGCAGAGGGCAACAGTTCATGGCAGCAGAGCACAGCAAAAACAACCAGCAAAAGGGAAGAATGACAGGCAAGCAGCCTCTCTCCTTCCCTTACCTTGTAAACAGCCTACCCACACCCAGGGGGCGTGTAGCTCTCATACAGTCTCCATGCCCTCCTCTTCCACAGGCTCAGGATGTATACAAACTAAGCACCCTGGCTTCCTGCTGAGTCACTCAGCCAAAGCTCTAGACTCCCCAAGTTGACACCATGTATAAACCATAACACCCCCTTCCAGGATTTATATCCCAATGTCACATTCAGCTATAACTTTATCAGTAGACTGATCCTCTCCTATCACACCCCCATGATCCAATTACCTCCAAAGCTCACCTTTCAGAGGGACATCTAGCTATAAGCCATAGCACCTGGGTTGCTTGCAGCTAAACTCTAGATTGACCAGCATAGAATGTACAGCAGGGTGCCAACTTCCCTGAAAGACAACATGGACCACACAAAGACCAACTTACTGCTCCAGGTAAGGCCTGAGCAAAGGTCGTTAGTGGAAAAGGCTGACGTTCAGTCTTCAGAACTCCAGGCATAGTATTTTTACTAGGTGACTCTGGCTGAGTCATCCGCACTACAAAATATTTAGTTTTCACTCCAGAGTGCTAGCTTGGTCATTCTCAACCAGTCCTTTCATTGTGCTCATAATCTCCTGAAGAAAAGACCTCCTCTGAGAATTGTTACAAAGATACATGAACTGGGTCAACCCTGTTCTTATGCTCAGAGAGAAAGAATATTTGCAGCCAGTACTCCTTACAGAATTCTGTCTTATCAAAATTTATTTACATTCTCATGGCTATATGCTACACACATGCACTAAAGCCTGATATAGGAGATTAGGTCATGGCTGGGGGAGGAGGCGTGACCTGGTCATTACAAGGTCCCAGAACACATGCACAGAACAGTTCCCAAAGCCCTGCATGTGGATTTCTCTCAAGAACTAAAAGGTTTCCAGTGTAACAGTCTGGACCTGACCTTAGCCTGAGGTGTGCAGTCTCAGCACTGCCTCTTAGGACCGACATGTAGAAGTTCTCGAAGGTTTCCTCAAGATTTGGACAATATAAAGGGATATGGCTGCCAAAAAGAGCTTGCTGTCCTGGCTTTTCTCGTGACAGCCTGCCCTGCTTCCTCCAGGGTGTTCTTTTTTTTTTTTCTTTCTTTCTTTCTTTTCATCTTTTACTCGACCCAAACTCACCATAGACCCAGATTTTCTCTTTCCCCTTTTACTTCTTCAAGTAAACTTTGCCATTGACTTTTGCTTGTTTTGTTCAGTTCTTTGTTTGAGATGAGGACAACCTGGACTCCAACTCCAGAAGGAGAGCTATGTACTCTGAGCAGGATCTACCTGGTACCACTGGAACTGTAGGCTGTGCCACCACACCCAGTTTAGAAGGCATCTCTTCTTGATCGTGGGGGTTTTGCTTGACAAACACCTAGGCAAGCTGGTGTAACTCACTGAGATGCAGGAGACCTAGGAGAACTGGATCTCTTGGAGTGGTAGAGGAAGAAGTATTTGGAGCTGGGAGACGACCTGGGAAGAAAGGGTGGAGAGGAAGAAGGAACGCAGAGTAAATGAGCTGCAAGAGGGAAGAAGCGAAGCCTGCAGAGGGAAGAAGCAAAGCCATGAGGGGGGTTGTTAAGTGACTTCTGAATCTCTAATAGAGTCCCCCAGACTCTCTCTTTTTTTTATGTACTGGGAATGAAACTCAGGACCTTGAGCTTGCTAGGCAAGCACTTGTACCACTGAGCTATATCCCCAACCCCAACAGGCTCTCAAAATGCTGGGTAATTATTGCTTTAGCAGTCAATGAAAGGACAGACCTGAGCTCAGAGCACTTGGGAGGCAGAATTTAGTGGAGTGGATGAGAAATGTACGCCTGATTTCCAAGGAGGAAAGAGGCCTGAGCTACCTCTGGGTTGCAAGTAATTTTAAGAAAACAGGCCCATCTGGTTTCTTAGCTCCCGGGGATTTGACTGGTGCTAGAAGCAGGACTGCTAAGCAGGTACACAGGGAGCTTCTGTAAGAAGGAAGGAAATGTGACATTCTAGAAAAGTGTCCAGGGAAAAGGTTAGGTATTTTAGTTTTGGGTTTTTTTTTTTTTTTTTTTTTTTTGTCTTTTTGAGACAGGGTCTCGCTATGTGGTTCAGGCTGGCCTTGAGCTCTCTTTGTAGCCCAGACTGGTCTTGAACTTGCAATGATCCTCCTGCCTCAGCCTCCTGAGCTGGGGTTATAGGCATGTGCTACCGTGCCCAGCAATTTGTGAGAATATGATTTTTAAAAATAGAGAAGGTTTAACTTTTGTTTGTTTCTTTCTGGTTTTTTGAGACAGGATCTCGCTATATGGTCTGGTCTGGCCTTGAACTGACAGTGATCCTCCTGCCTCAGCCTCCCAAATGCTGGGATTACAGATGTGTGCCACCGCGCCTGGCTAACAATTCATCACTTTAAAAGCCACAAGAGGAGGCAGGAAGGAGAACCAGCCTGGACTCTTTCTGCCCCCTGTAGCCCTAGCTGGGCACTGCAGCGGTGATGACTCCAGCGAGAGGTCCGGCAGGCTCTGGTATAGCGCTGCAGGAAGTCAAAGTCCTGTACCCAGAGCATCGAGGCCACCCTTGAGGGGTCTCCAGGAGCACGTTGCGGGCTTCGAGCGCTTGCTGGGTCACTGACTGGTGGATCATCTGAAGTCCCCAGCCCTCCGCACAGTGGTTGCAGCTAATGATGCCCCTCCCCCGCTTCCAGTCTTACAGGTTGTGACAAGCTCCAAGGGGAAGTGTCTTTCTGTCACTTGAGAAAAGAGGCCAAAGACAAAGGCCTTCGGGTTTTTCCAGCTCTCACTACTCTCTCACAAGGTATTTTTCCATCCCCTACTTTCCTCCTTTCCTGCAAATAAAGTGTTCTATCTTAGTTACTTGGACAAAAAAAACTGATGCCCAAAATTAAGGGAGGAAAGTTTATTTAACTCACAGTCTGTAGAGGTTTCAGTCCATAATCAGCGGGCTCCGAGGCCGGGAGACATGGCGGTGGAAGACAGCAAAAGCAACAGGGGCAAGAAGGGGAGAGCCACCTTCTTTTCCTTGTTACATTGCACGCAGGCTACCTGCCCTAGGCTAGGCATGGCCCTCACAGTGTCTCATGCCCTCCTCTCACACACTCAGGAGGTTTACCAAGGGAGACCCTGAACCCCTGCTCAGGTGCTTAATTAAGCTTCTGAACTTCTCAAGTTGGCCCAGTGAGTCAACCATTGCAGCATCCTAGGGCACAAACAACCACCCTAGGGCATGTCCTCTACACCCTAGGGTGTAGCTCTGCTGAGTTACCTGGTTAAGCTTCTAAACCTCTCAACTTGACACAATGTATCAGCCATTATACCTTGTAAACTTTCTATCTCTAATTATTGATATGTTTATAATTCTTGTTTGCTGCAGTGCACAGCCCTGGATGTGACACCTGCTCACCTTCTGAGCAGAGAGGATTATAGATGTGCACCATTACTCCCAGCTTTAGTGATTTTTTTTTTTTTTTTGTCTTTTTGAGACAGGGTCTCACTGTGCAGTTCAGGCTGGCCTTGAGCTCACTTCGTAGCCCAGGCTGCTCTTGAACTCACAGGGATCCTCTTGCCTCAGCCTCCCAAGTGCTGGGATTACAGGCGTACGCCACCACATCTGGCTTCTAGTGATATTTTAATTTAAAAATTATCCATATCTGTAGCAGAGAAATGTACTTTATTCTGTAAAGTAGGAATCAGAGATAGAGTGAAAAACAGAATACCCTTCTCTGAGACTATCTGTAGATTTCTGGTTGTTTTTATTCAAGAAATAACCCCTATGAATGGCCTTAGACCTGCTGGGTATGGTGGCACACATCTGTAAATCCCAATACTCAGAAGGCTGAGGCAGGAGGTTCTCCTCAAGTTCAATGCCAGTTTGGGCTATATAGCAAGACCCTGTCCCCCCAAAATAATAAATTAAGTAGCCTTAGTCTTAATAATTCTAAATGTTCACTTCAAACAATGAAGTTTTACCACTCTCTGGTTGTTTCCTGTACTGGATTGACAACTTGTGGTCAACTTATAACCCCCAACTAAACTCAGTAAGCATGGTGCTGGGTGTGGGAGGCCCACCTGGGAACTGTTGCCAGCAGCATAAGAGGCAGAACTGGAGAAGTGAGGCTGTTGGGAACAGAGAAAGGCTGTTGGGAGCTGGTAGAAGCTGTAAGGAGCTCTTGGTTGTTTTGGAGGAGCTCATCATGCTGGCTTTCCTGATAAACTTGACTGTTGTCATCCTCCGAGGAGCTCAGGACCTTGTTGGCACTGAGAATAGCTTCGGTTCACTTTGGGGGAGCTCTGGTCCTCACTTTGAGCATTGCTTCCTAGCTCTGCAGTGGAAGATGCTGCGCTGTCAGTCTCCTAGAGAAGCTTGCTGGGTTGGCTCTCCTTATGGGAATTCGGCTGTCCTGATCATCGGATGAGCTCAGGACCTCACTGTTGCTGAGGATGGCTGTGGTACCTTTCGGGGGAGCTCTGGTTCCTACTTTGAGCATCATTTCCTGGCTCCAGTGCAGATCCCTCAGCCTGCTAGCACAGATCCTTCATCCCGCTGGCATACTTTCTATTCTAGATTCTACCACTGACCTTTGGGCCTTCCAGTGCAGGTCTGTGAAACAGTCCTGCACGAGACATTGTCGTAGGCTCTGGGCCTCTATAGTTGGGTTGGTGGGAGGCGTTGTTACGGGCTCTAGCTATTGAGGTGGATTCAGGCGGGACATTATCATGGGATCCAGGCCCTCAGCCGGATCCCTGGTCTATAGTGCGTGGACAGACTTCCTGCACTCTCTTGTATATCATCCTTTGGGTGAATATTATAAATAATCTGGTAAAGTATGTGTCCTTTATTATATTGTTCCCTCTTGCAAAAACCCCAAACCATGACATTTCCCTCTTTTGTTTTGTTTGTTGCTTTGCCTCTGCCTCCTGAAGTGTGTGTTACTCTACCACTGTGGCCTGTACCACTGTGCCTGTTTCCCTCTTTTGAAACCATGGCCTGGGATTTCTCAAGATTTCTTGAGTTTTGTTTTGTCCCAAGTCAGTGGGCTGTGGTTCTGAGGGCCACAGGTGAATCCTGTGGTACCCAAGGGTGCCGCTCATCTCTGCTGCCCGGAGATCCCAGCTCCCCTGGCTCCCGTCGCTGCTGCAAGATCAGCGCCCATGCAGCCTCCACTGACCTTCTGCTCACTACTTTTCTCAAGATCTCCAAGGGCAAATGTGAAGCTTTAATCTCATCTCTGTCCCACATTTTAAGTGGGTCCATCTTGGTATTATTCCTTTAAGGCATTTTCCCTGGATTTGTCTAGGAAATTTTCAGATACAATTTTATATTCTTTGGGGGATTGTTTTGCGAGTGTCAAATCCTGGCAGTCTTTAATTGACTCTGGATGACAATGTTTTGTTTCTTTTCTCTCCTAGATGGTATGTTTACAGGCCATTAAAAGCCTTACCGATCTCTCATGTGGTGTCATTCTCACCTGAGCCACCGTCTCTGGGTAGTCAGTTTCTCCTTGGGCTCATTCAGCAAGGGCTGTAGTTTCTTCCCTGTTTGGGGAAGGAGCAGCACGGAGCAAGCAGAGCTGGCAATGGCAGAAATGGGCTCATCTAACCGCCTTTCCCTCGGCATCTGGCGGGAACTGGGTACTGGGGCATATGTAGATGAATTAGCCACACTTGGGTGGCACGTGGGTGCCTGCAGATTATCCACTTTCCTGGAAACAGCACTGTCAGGACTGGCCCAAGAATTCCCTGAGAGTGATACTGCAAAAAATAAACTCTCCTTTACTGGCAATAGCTTACCCCTGGTAAACAAAACAAGGGCAATAAAAAATTGAATGTGAGGCTAAGGTCACCCTGCAGGTCCCCTATGCCAGCTCTGTGTACCAACGTGTGCTAATTGTCTGTACAGCCTTCAACTCAAACACTTCATCCAGGCTCTTTAAGATTCTATAACATGAAAAAAAAAAGATTCTTTAAAATTGGTGGGAGGATTATTGCAAGTTCAAGACCAGCCTGGGCTACAAAGGGAGCTCAAGGCCAGCCTGAACTGTATTAGTGAGACCCTGTCCCAAAAAGACAAAAGATAATAAAAAATAAATAGATACAGTGGTGCCCCCAAGTTTAAAATCTATGCATACTCAGTCACCCTTTTAGACATGTGCTGATATTCACTGTGATGTCAGCCTGTCTGTATAGGAGAGGAATAGAATCTGATCTCCACAGCTTCAGGCTCTGGGTGGCTCCTCACGCGCCATTTACTACAAGCACTACATCAATTAGACATCACAGCTGCACACACAGAAAGGGACTGACCGACCTAAACCAAAGTGGGTTTGCTGGAAGGTTACCAGGCTCTTGGCACTGTAGTGTCAGGCTGAGCTAGCCGGTGTCATAAACTCAGCACCAGTAATGAATGAAAAGGACAGAGTTTAAGGACTGAAATTTTGGCCAGGAGTGGTGGTACACAACTGTAATCCCAGCCCTTGGGAGGCTGAGGCAGGAGAATCACGGATAGTTGGAAGCCAGCTGGGACTACAAAGTGAGTTTGAGGCCAGCAAGACCCTGCCTCAAAAGGACCAAAACAAACAAATAATAATAATAATGATAAAGAAAGAACCAAAACTTCTGTCTTGTGTGGAATTTTCTTTGCAGTGACTTACATTATGCCTTTTTTCATTGTTGTACACAGGCTGTGTCTGTGGCATTGACATTTACCATTTGGCCTGGAAGCACTGGGTTCTGAAGTAAGACAGAAACAAAGCAGGGGACAAGTGGGCAGCACCCAGTGACCCTGGGTGTGATGTGGATGCCGCCACTGAGATTCATGTGGGCCAGATTTTGTGTGTCGCTCCCTTCCTCAGACTGAGTTGTGGAGCCCCTGTCCCCAAGGGGACAGGACTAAGAGGTGGGAGGTTTGGAGGTGATTAAACTGTGAGGATGAAACTCTCATGAGTGAGGTTAGTGTGCCTGCAACACAGTGCAACAGAGGTTCCTGCCACTTCCAGCATGAGAGGGTGAAACGAGAAGGTGCTATCTATGTGGAAGAGGTCCCTGACACTGTATCTGCCAGTGCTTCATCCTGGCTTCCCACCCTCCAAAACTGTGACAAATATCTGTTTGTTGTCAATAAGCCTCCCAGTCATACTTTTGGTATAGCAGCCCAAGCAGACTAAGACAGATATTTTGGGTATTTTCTAGGCTTTAAAAAAAATTGATACATTACATTAGTTGGAGATTTTTAACAGTAAAAAATTATAGAAGAATATGTGGCAGTGCATGCCAGTAATCCCAGCATTCTGGGAGGCTGAGGCAGAAGGATCTCAAGTTAGAGCCTGTTTCAGAATTTAAAAATAAACAAAATTTTAAAAGTCTAGGGATGTAGCTTAGTATAAAGGCCCTAGATTCAATCCCTAACACTGGAAAGAGTATGAAGGTTTGGACATTGTCAGAGAAGAATAAATTTAGGTCTCATAAAGGAAGGTAAAGAGTAACAATTCTTGCCAGGTATGGTGGCGCTTGCCTGTAATTGCAGAAGTTGACAGGCTTCTGCATGAGAGGATTGCCATGAGTTCCTAGACCAACCTGGGCTACAAAGTGAGTTCAAGGACAGCTTGGACTGCAGAGCAAGACTCTGTCTCCCCTGCAGAAAAGGAGTAACAGACTATTTAAAAAAATTAAACAACAAAATTGATTAACCACAATTGCATAGTGCCCAAAGCTGACAAAGGAATTCAGAGACTCAAAGCCAGATGGTTTATTACTTCCAGCATAACAAGCAGCAGAAGCAGCACCTGGTGGTGTCAGTTACCAGCTGCCCTGTCCCCAGGTAGCACCATGGGCTGAGAGGAGGCCATGCTGCAATGGGCTGCATTGCAGCTGGCAGCCCAGAGCTAAGGATTGAATGACTTTTATAGCAGTGACCAGCCAGTCTCCTCCCTGGAGAATAAGTCATAACATAATTTTGTTGTGTTTACCTTTCTCTCTTTGGCCATGTGACTGGCTACAGACACAGTGGAGGGTCAGAGGACAGTGACGCCTGGATATCTGGCACAGTTATGAGAATGCGCAGTGATGCTCAGTCTATTGCAGGCTCTCTCACCAGCAGAGTCAGACTGCAGTTGGCGTCTGTCATAGCTAGGCATCCAATCTTCTATTTTCTCGCTTGCAACCTCCACCCGCTGGCTTCCTCTGGGGAAGTTCACCAGCCTGTTGCAGCATTTATGGAGATGGTCACCTCTCCTGAGGCCCCAGAGCTGTCCTGGGGATGACGCATTCCAGTTGTCTCTCTGATTCTGTGATCCCACCTACATCCCTCCACTGAATTTCCTTTTGGTTTAAGCTAGTCAGTTTTTCTTACTGGCAACCAGAAAACTCTGCCTGGTATAAAATGGTATTGTTCTCAAAGAGTTCATAGTTCCATTGTCTTACTCTTCTCTTGCTGCTGAGACAAAATACCCAATACCCAAAGTTAAAGGAGAAAAAGTTTATTTAGCTCACAATTTGTAGAGGTTTCAGTCCATCATCAGCTGGCTCCAAGACAAGGTGGTGTGGCAGATGGACAACAGTTCATGGCAGTGGAAACAGCAAAAGCAGCAAGAACAAAAGGGGTGAAGCAAGTCTCTTCTTGCTCTTTATCTCAAATGCAGGTTGCCCTCCCTCGAGTGGGTGTAGCACTCACATTGTTAATCCCGGCAACAGACAAAGAAACAATCAAACTCTAGGTTCAGCCACCTCCAAAAATCCCACCCCTTTTGACTGCATGAGGCTTTGGGGGGACATCCAGACACAAGCCATAACATTCACCAAGGAGAGAGACCAACACAAAGGCTACAACAGAGTGAGAAGTGTGATAATGTGTGGCACAAACAGGGTGCACTAGAGGCATAGAAAGACACTGTCAATAAGGACAAGTATCTGGAAGGCAATAGGTAGAAAAGGCAAGGGAAGCTGTCCAGGGTTGAATGAAAGTTAAGTGCAAATCCTTGCAGTATATAAAACATGTGCACTTAGGAAACTACAAGGAATCTGGCAGGTGGGAGTATGAGCCAATGGGAGCAGTGGCCAGGGCACAGCTGGAGTGACTGTCAGGGTCCTGGTCTTTTCACGTGGAAGAGTTTGGCTTTATCATGGGAGCTCTGGTCAGATGTATGTTTCAGAAAGGTTGCTCCGGGAGAGGTCTGGAAGGGGAATGGAAGGGTAAGGACTCGAGGATCAAGGTGTGGGCTTTGGAGTTGGACTTGGGTTCAAGTCCCTGGCTGTTACTGACTGCACGTGTGACCGCAAGCCCCTTCCTGTGCCCCTCTGTGACTCAGGTTGCCACCTATAAGGGGTGGTAATGGGGGATCCCAGCGGGCTGCAGGGGAGTTGGGCATCTTTGTCTGGACTTAGCGAGACTCAGTCATGTTCGGCGCGTGTTTCTGAGGATGTCAGCTGCTGCTGCTTTGGTAGTGGTGGAGTCTGGGAGCGAGACTGGGTTTATCCCAAGCCTAAAGACTGAAACTCAGGCAACAGAAGTGGGATGGAGATCCTCGAAATGATTGTAAATGCACTGCAGTCATATAGTCTGTCACAGCACAGAAGGGTAATTTTCAGTTAAGTGAGTACACGTGATGACGATGTAGAGCAGGAACATCTGGACAGTATGGCTACCTCGCTCGTTGTTCAACTTCCAGGTGCTTCTCACCAGCACCAACAATATTCAGCTTATTTAACTGTAACATGTAAAAAGGAATTTAGGAGCTGGGTGTGGTGGTGCACACCTGTAATCCCAGTATTTGGAAGGCTGAGGCAGGAGAATTCCCATGAGTTTGAGGCCAGCCTGTGCTACACAGGAGTTCAAAGCCAGCCTCAAGTACATAGCAAGACTGTCTCCAAAAAAAGAAAAAAAAAAAGGAATTTAGTTTTTGTTTTGTTTGCAGTACAAGGGGTACTTGAATGCAGGGTCTTCACACTGGGCTACCTTCTACCCACCTTTTGACAGGGTCTCACTAAGTTGTCCAGTCTGGACTCTAAATTGTGATTCTCCTATGTAAGCCTCCCAGAATGCTAGGGTTATAAATTTTTATCACCATTTATGTCTTGATTTTTTGGGGGGTGGTGAGATAGGGTTTTGATATGTAGCGTGGACTTGAACTCATTATGTAGCCCAGGTTAGCTTCAAACCCAGAGATTCTCCTCCCTCAGTCTCTGAAGTGTTGGGACTACAAGTGTACACTACCCAGGCTGGTCTCAAACTCACGATGATCCTCCTGCCTCAGCCTCCCAAGTGCTGGGATTACAGGCGTGTGCCACCATGCCCGGCTTGTTTTGTATTCAATGGGGACCAGAGAAAACCCTTAAGTATTAGATATCCTCTCAGCTCAGCTGTCTTTCCTGACACAATCAAGCCAGGATTTACTGTTGAGCTCCACTAAGTATGCACAGAGCAAGGGTCCTTTCTTCCTGCGTAACACAGGATGTGAGCCACAAGGAAGCGAGCCCTCCTATTTTTATTTGCAGACTAAGTGGCTCAAACATGTTGTCAGCCTTGACTTCTTGTCTCCAAAACAGAGCTCAGTAACTCTCCTGCGCCCTGAAAGACAGGACACTTTTCATCTGTCTTGTTCTCTCTATCCTCAGCACCAAGTCCAGTGTCTGGTATTAAGCAGGGGCTTGATAAGTACTCACTGAACACCGCACTGGGCTTGTGTGAGGACGCGGTCTCTACTTATCTAAAATATGGTCAAAGCTCCTGCTTCACCCCTAACACGCAAAAAAAAGTCTTCATCTTCATTAGGTCCTGGGGAGGGAGAGTGACATCAGTGGGGACTTCCTGTGAGGGGTGGCCACTGTCGTCCTTGCCAGAAGCCACGTCTGCATGAAGCCATCCGGGTTTCACTGGTGCGAGATGGGTCTGTGGCAATGAGTGAGAAGACACAAAAGTACATCCCAGTTGGTCACCATCCTCCTCAGGATTTCTTTTTCTTTTTTTGTCTTTTTGAGACAGGGTCTCACTACATAGTTTAGGCTGGCCTTGAAGTCACTTTGTAGCCCAGGCTAGCCTAGAACTCACAGCAATCCTCCTGCCTCAGCCTTCCAAGTGCTGGGATTACAGGAGTGAGCCATCCCTCCTGGCTCTTTCTTTCTTTCCTTTTTCTTTTTCTTTTTCTTTTTCTTTTTCTTTTTCTTTTTCTTTTTCTCTTTCTTTTTCTTTTTCTTTTTCTTTTTCTTTTTTTCTTTCTTTCTTTCTTTCTTTCTTTCTTTCTTTCTTTCTTTCTTTCTTTCTTTCTTTCTTTCTTTCTTTCTTTCTTTCTTTCTTTTAGAATTTCTTTCATTTTGGGCTTGTAATAAAGCCCTGCCTGTTTCCCTCTTCTTTTTGAAAAATGAAGCTGGGTTTCCCCCAGAGACCATTTCGTCTGCACTGGCTTTCTTGGCCATGGTTGGTGGCTCTGGACTTTCAGGTAAGCAGAGAGTAATTCTTTCCAATTGGCTTTCCCAAGGAGTGAGTGCCTATTCCCAGTGAATCCCTCCCCGGCCCAGTGCTCCCAGGGCCAGAGCCCACAAGAATCAAGGTCTGACTTGGAGGTTTGCTGGTGGAAGTACACAGGCACCTGGTTGTAAACACCATCTCAGCTCCCTGAGTTCAGCTGGCCACCACGGGAACAGCATTAAAGGTGGCGCAAGGGCACAGAAGCCAGGGATGAGCATGCATGCAGGCTAGGTGTTAGGGCCCAAGAAAGTGCTCCCCTAGGGAACTGGCTACAGGCGCCTGCAAGAGGTGCTCATTTGGGTCATCTTGTTCCCAGAGACTGTGGCTCAGGGTGGCTCTCATGGGTATGTTCACACTGGTGGGTGATGCCATTGGCGAGGGCGTCTTACGGCAGCTGCTGGAACTATTTTGGTGGCAGTGCTGGTGCGTCTGTGCAAGCCCAGGAATTTCAGGTTCATTGAAAGTAACAGAAGGAAAAAAACATAGTTAAAATATGCACTAGAACCTTTTTTCTTTTTGAGTGTACTGGGGATTGAAGCAAGGGCCTTTGCCCTGAGCTACAGCCCCAGCTTATTTTTATTTTGTTCCAGGGTCTTGCTAAGTTGCTAAGTTACCCACATTAGGCTCCAGCTTGCCATCTCCTGCCTCAGCCTCCCAGAATGTTAGAATTACAGGCATGTGCCACTGACACCATTCCACAGCGGGGGTGCCTTGAATGCAGGTGGAAGTAAGGAAATGAAGTGACAGTATGCATACATGGTATGACACCCCTCAGAGCAAGCAAGGACAGACAGCCAAGGAAGCGGGAGGCTGGAGCAAAGCCCTCCTAGGGCACCAGACAGCCCCACACTGCAGCAGGGCCTGACACATAGAGAGCCCAGTGTGCTTTGGCTCAAATGCAAAGTCCACGCCCATGGGCTTTGTCTTCGTGCAAAGAAAACCTTGGAATAGTTCTCTAAAACAATAAAACACTTAAAAAGCACATCCACAGCACTCTGGGAGGATAAAGCAGGAGGATCACAAATTTGATTCTAGTCTGGGCCACTTAGTAAGACCCTGTCTCAAAATAAAAAATAAAAATAGGTCTAGGGATATAGCTCAGTACAAAAGCCCTGCACACACCACACACACAGACACACCTGTGCGCGCACACACCACAGGTCACAGCCACTTAGTGACTAGGGAAACGTGTGGCTATAAGCATTTTAGAAGTTCTAATTAGGGGAGAATATATTGTTATTTTAAAAGAAAATAGAAACTACAAGAAAATATCAAAAAGAAAATAAAAATTACACCATATTCAGAGATAAATGCAATGAAATTTTTTAAGTGAAAAAAATTTTAGGGTTATTTAGTGAAGGAATTGCAACATGTTTAGGTAATTTAAAGGTCTCTGCAACAAAATGACTAGAAATGCCTGCACATGCTCTTGTGTGACATCAGGACCACCCGCTGTGTATCCAGAGCCTGCTAGCAGAGCCCAGCATGGACAGCCCTGGCACACACCAGCTGCCACAGGCTGGAAAACCTCACGTGTTTAAGAAGTATCTCCAAGGAACCTACTCAGAGTAAGTCTCCAGCTACACGTGCTGACCAGGGCTGTCTAGCTTCTCCTTGTGGCATCTTTATTTTTTTCTTTTTTTGTCTTTTTGAGGCAGGGTCTCACTATGCAATTGAGGCTAGTCTTGCGCTCACTTTGTAGCTCAGGCTGGTCTCGAACTTGCAATAATCCTCCCGCCTCAGCCTCCTGAGTGCTAGGGTTACAGGCATGTGCCACCATGCCCGGCCTTTACTTTTTTTTTCTAAGTCTGTCTTTTTCTTGATTTCTGTATAGGATCCTGTCTTGAGCTATAGTTTTGTTGTTGTTTGTTTGCTTTGTTTTAATTCTTTTAAAAATTCTTTTATTTTATTTATTTTAAGATAATGTCTCACTATGTAATTCAGGCTGGCCTTGAACTCAATGTGGAGCCCAGGCCAGCCTTGAACTCACTGAGATCCTCCTGCCTCAGCCTCCTGAAAGCTGGGATTACAGGCATGGTTTAAACGTGGTTTAAACCACGCCTGGTTTAAATGTGCATTTTGATGAGACCCTCCATGATGCATTTATTGAGTATGTTGGTTTCACTCATTTGCTTTGGGATTTCTATCACTTGTTACAGAAAGAATCTAATACAATTAGTAAATTAATAGAACTGGGGAGCGAGTAGTCTTCACACATGCTACTGTCCATCCCACTTATTTTCCAGAAGAAGGTAAGGCAAAGGGAAGTCAAGTCTTGCCCAGGGGACCCTTATAAGCTGGGAAAGAGACAATCAGCAGCTCATTCCCTGAGCCTGAGTTGGGGTTAATTTAATCATCCCTCATTCATTTTACTGAGCATCTGAAAATACTGGGGTTTGCCTAGAAAATGAACATGCAGCTCAGAGACTGGAATGCCAAAGACCCTGTCTTGCAGGACAGGCTGGAAACAAAGCTGAGGGTCAGACATGTGCCTATCTAGAATGAAGAGCAGAGCCGGGCCTGATGGCTCGCACTTGTAATCCCAGCACTCAGGAGGCTGAGGCAGGGGGATCGTTGTGAATTTGAGACCAGCCTGGGCTACAAAGTGAGCTCAAGGCCAGCCTGAACTGCATAGCAAGACCTTGTCTCAAAAAGAACACACAAAAAAAAGACAAAAAAAAAATAGAATGAAGAGCAGGAACTGAGATGGGTTGACAGATGGTGCACCGACCCGGTGACTCCAGGCTGGAGAGAGACACTGAGCAGACCACACAGGACCCACCTGTCTGATGTGAGCTGAGTCCTTCCAGAGAGTTCTGAGAAACTGCCGCTGGTCTGCTCGGCTGCCAGCAGCAGGAGGGTCTCGCTGGTTTGGGAGGACCCAGAGAGGCTGCTCTCAGGCTGTGTGGAGAAATGCAAGTCAGAGGGCCAGGCCAAGCCCTCCCGGAGCATCCCTGGCCTTTTCAGACAGAACCCTGGTGGGCTCTGTGGGTTACACTCAAGTTTTGCAGCCCAACCCTGGGAAACTGTTCCTTAAACATGAGCCCCAGGATCATCTGCTCCAGGGGCCCCTGGCAGGATCACTCTTTCTCTCCAATGGGCTATGGAGACTACTCTGTCCAGAGCACAAGAACTGGGCTGCATGAGCTGGGCATGGTGATGCACACCTATAATCCCAGCACTCAGGAGACTGAGGCAGGAGAGTTTAAAGCCAGCTTGGCCTGAACTACATAGCAAGATCCTCCCCCTGACAAAAAAAGATCTGATTCATTTTTTTGAGGCAGGGTCTTTTCGTCTAGCTCAGGCTGGCCTTATACTCATGAGGTAGCATGGGATGGCCTTAAACTCATGGTGATTCTCCTGTCTCAGCCTTCCAAATTCTGGGATTGAGCCAGGGCGTGGTGGCACATGCCTGTAATCCCAGCACTCTGGAGGCTGAGGCAGTAGGATCATTGCAAGTTTGAGACCAGCCTGGGCTACAAAGTGAGCTCAAGGCCAGCTTGAGCTGCATAGCAAGGCCCTGTCTCAAAAAGACAAAAAAAAAAAAAAAAAAAAAACCAAGTTCTGGGACTACAGGTGTGCACCACCATACCTGGCACTAGCTGACTTTGAAAGTTAGTAATAACAAAACAGATGTATACAATTTAATAAGAGCAGCAAAACATTTAGGTTCTGAAATCTGAAAGTGTGGAGCAATCCAGTCTAGCGGGCTTTTCTTCTGGTGCTTTTATCCCTATCTTTCTTTGCTGTTTGTTAAGACAGGGTCTCACTAAATAGCTCAGGCTGAGCTACTTTTTTTTTTTTTTGGGTACCGGGGATCAAAGTCAGGGCCTTGCGCTTGCCAGGCAGGTGCTTGTGCCACTGAGCTACATCCCCAGCAAGCTTGAGCTCTTGATGGTCCTCCTGCTTCATCTCCTAAGTGCTGGTATTAGAGACATGCACCCCATGCTCAGCTCCCTGCACCTTTATAGTAGGCAAATCCTGGACCATCTTTATGGGTGTTAAAAAAAATCACGCTAAGGGCTGGGGATGTAGCTCAGTGGTAGATCACTTGCATGGTATCCTGAGCCCCTGCATCCAATCCCCTGCAATGCAAGGGGGAAAAAAAAAGCAAATGAAGTCAACAGGTAACAATAACAAAAGAAATATAATCTATAAGTACACAGGTGACAACGTACAAACTCATTAAAAATCAAAGATGCCATATTTTTACCTATCATATTAGAAAAATTTTTAAACTTACATACTACTCAACTGTGGTAAGGGTATAGTGCCTTTGATAAGGGAAAGTGCCTACAATATAATCTAAAGTAAAAACCCAGCCATCAATAATATACACAATTGTCCCTTAGCAACCACGAGGACTGACTCCAGGACTCCTCTCTAGTACTAAACCCCATGGATGCTCAGGTGCCTTATGTAAAATGATGTGGTGTTTATGCACATCCCATACTTTAAATCAACCCTCCATTACTTAAGATACCTAATACAATGGAAGTGCTATGAAATTAGTTGTTTAGATTACATTGTTCAAGGAATAAGGACAAGAATAAAAGTCTGATATATTCAGTATAATGCAATTTTTTCTGAATAGCGAGATTATTTTGATACAAGGCTGGTTGAACTTATGGCTGGGGGGCCTCCAGATACAGCTGACGCCCGTGCATGCACGCGTTACAGACGTGCGCGTACACGTGCACAGCACAGACACACATGAGTGCATCGATGCTTAATTCCCCACAGGCTTGGGAGGGAGGCCCCACTCACTGTTGTTTCCGTGGAGAGTCTGGGCAGCTTGGGCACCAGGCAGTGAGTAAAGCGGATTCTTGGGTCTTTGGTGGTGATGGATAGACCTTTCTGTAGAATTTTCACCAAGCGGATCCAGAATTGAAACACGGCCTCTGGGTGTTTTTCATGGAGCCTCAGGTAGTAGATCTTTTCAGTCACTGTCCTGACCCGCAGGATGCGCTGGGGCTGGTCACACACTTGTAGCTCCACATACCTCAGGGGCAGAATCCTGGGTAATCAGGAAATAGAGAAAGCTCTTGTTCTGACTGTAAGAAGACTAAGACCGATGCTTCTCTGATTTCCAGGATTTCTGTTATTTAAGAATATGCTCACATTAATAAGAAAGTTGCTATTGATATCTAACCTCTCACAACAGTCCTCTGAAAAGGAAAGAAGTATTGTTAAATCTACTTTATAAATTTTGAAACTGAATTTTGGACAAGCTCAGTAGCTTCCCAAGTTTAGATCTTAGTAAGTGGGGCCTGATTCTCTCTCCAGGACCTTGTTCTACTCCCTGATCACCTGTGGGGAAAGGTAAATAAAAGGATGATTTTTTTTTTGATCTCACAATTTCATAGTCCTATTGACTTTCATATCTCCACCTTTTCTCTCTGGAAAAGCTCTACATTTATACTGACGAAATAAAAATAAAGAAAAGATGATGGATGTGGTGGCACATGCTTATAATCCCAGCACTTGGGAGGCTGAGACATGAGCATTGCTAGTTGCAGGCCAGCCTGGGCTATGAAGTGAGTTCAAGGATAACCTGAACTTCATAGCTAAACCTTGTCTCAAAAAGACAAAAAAATTTTTAAAAAATAATATATAAATTTTAAAAAGAGGCTGAGATTAAAACAAAACAAAACAAAACAAAAATGGCTTGAGATGGAACTGTTTTGTTTTTGTTTTTTAGGTTTTTGTTTTTTGGTACTGGGAATCAAACTCTGAACCTCATGCTTGTCAGGCAAGTGCGATTCCACTGAGCCATATTCCCAGCCTGTTTTGTTTTTTTGAGACAGGGTCTCTTCCATGTAGGCCAGGCTACCCTTGAACTCATTCAGTAGCCAGGCTAGCCTCAATCTTGTGGCAATCTACTTACCACTGCCTCCCAAGTGCTGGAACTACAGGTGTGCGACACCATACCTGGCAAAATGGCAACTATATAGTGCTCCATCTCCAGCACCATGCACTGTGCTTGGTACATATAGATGCTAGTCAAATATTTGTTAAATGACTGTATAAAGGGGT
Source organism: Dinomys branickii (assembly GCA_004027595.1). NCBI lineage: Eukaryota > Metazoa > Chordata > Mammalia > Rodentia > Dinomyidae > Dinomys > Dinomys branickii. The sequence continues at coordinate 25,359 of PVLD010013469.1, read as the reverse complement.
TCGACATAGCTTACAAGCTAATGAACACTGTTGTCAGTCACAAGTGGAAACAGGAAGGAATTTGTCTCTCTATTCTATGTTCTCAATAAATCAGTGGAAAAGCAATCCAGGCATTTTGCATAAGTTTTCATATGGTGACCAATGAATCTTCCTTAAAGTACTTATTCAGAACAGAAGAAACTGAACTGCTTATATGTAGAAATTGGAATCTAGATTTCCTGGCTCTAGAAGAAACTGCGGAATATGATGGTGGCTATATCTCTGACTCTGCTGGGATTCAGGGACATGCTTAATGCTTAAAGGAAGGTTTGAGTCACCAAAGGAGGGTGTTTGTTCTGAGTCAGACCTTTGTCTCTAGGTACTATTTCCCAAGTGAGCAAATTAAAAAATTTCTCATCTATAAGATTATTTGTAGGCTTTGTAAATTGGGAAGGGAAGGAGGGTTGAAGGGAGGGTAGGGAAAAAAACCCAAGTTATGTCATGTACAGGTACAAATTCTCCATGATGAATGTTATCATTATGTATATCTAAAACGTACCAATAATATCTAATTTAAAAAAATAAAATTGCTGGGTATATAGCTCAGTAGCACAGTGCCTGCCTGGCAAGCACAAGGTCCTGAGTTCAATTCCCAGTACAAATAAAGAAAAATAATTTGTAATATATTATGTATTTATAATATAATCATCAATTTAGTTATTCATGATTTATTTCATCAATGAAATGTTTCACTAAGTCTCAATTTCCTCCTTCATTTGGGTTATAAATTATCTAGTATTCCTGGTGAAAAAAACAGAACAAACCAAAATGAAAAGACCATTGTCCTTCCTTCTGATCTAAAACCCAGCTGCAGAATGATGCACCCCGCCAACCCCCCCCCCAGCCTTTCTTTACCTGCTAAGCATGATGACTGGGACAACCCCAGGGGTGTTCCCGGTGGAGAGCTGGGGCCAGGTGACATTGGCCATCAGGAGGACATTGGGGAGTGGCAACGAAGGCACTGAGGAGGTCACCCCAAGGATCACTGTGGTGGAGTCTTCATAGACATTCATCCATTTTCCAGGCTTAGTGACCTGGAAATTAGCCCCGGGTACATGCGTCACCAAGGGTGGGAGGATGCGGATGTTAGAAAAGGGCGCTTCAGTTGGGCGACAGGCCGTGGCATGCCAGCCTGGGCCGTGACTTCCTACCGGTCTTTTTTGTTAGTCTCCCCAAATAGACTCTGAGCTCACTGGCAAAAGAAACTTCTTTATGTCCTCTGCTTTATCTAGCTGTAAAAAGATGCACTAGTAAGCAAAAGCGGAATGACGTGGACATTTTTACACATTCCTCCCCTGGTACACAGAGCCACCCCCAGTTTCTACAGGGCTAGATGAGAAATAGAGCAAAGAAGTCCCCAGAAGAGCAGGAGAACTGCTGAGTGGGGATGGCCCCAAAGGCTCACGCTGAGAGCAGTTTGCGAGCTTCCCTGGGGATGGGGGAGACAGCAGGCAACTGGGTCTTGAGTATCACAAGGACCTGTTCTGGTAAGCATCCGGGGGCCATATCAGGACAGGGAGACTGGACACCTGGCTGGGACACAGTGTCTCAGCTCACCGGCAGGAAATCTCCAGAGTTGCACTCCCTGAGGAACCACAGGAACCAGGTAAGGGAGGGACATCTGAGGTGAGACCCTGTGTTCCCAAGACCAGTGGCCTCCTCCACATATTAGAAACTGGGTAGAGCTGTCAGAACTATGGTACAGCCCCTGGTGGAACTGAGGACAAGGAAAAAGGTCTAGGAACAACTGAAACTTAATTTCTGTCAGCCTGATGGTGCTCCAAGAGAAATGAATTTTAATTTTGGGGAAAAGAGTGGCATTTCTTGGAGCCCAGGTTATGGAATGAAATTTACTCCCCTCCCAGAACGTAGAGGATGTCACACATTGGCAAAGTGCCCCAAGAATGTTTGGGGTAGACAGATGCAGCTTTGAGGTGGCAGTGGTAGAGGAGATGCTGACGTGGAGGTGAGGGGAGAGAGGAAGCCGGGAACTGATGTCAAAGCTGTAACTGTGCAGGTTGAGTCTAGTGTCCATTCCGAGAATGTAAGCAATTTTAATACTGGACCAAAGAGAATATATCTGATGCCAAGACACCACAGCCAAAGAGCAAAGACTAGAAATTGGAGCTCAGGCTCTGTGTGGTGGCGCACGCCTGTAATCCCAGCACTCAGGAGGCTGAGGCAGGAGGATTGCTGCAAGTTCAAGGCTAACCTGGGCTACAGAGTAAGTTGAGGACCAACCTGAACTACATAGCAAGACCCTGTCTCAAAAAAACAAAACAACAAAAAAATTAGATCCTGTCACTGCCCCTTCTCTGCCAGTGTTAGCAATGAGGTCACTCCAGGTGTGCCAGCCGATTCCCTAACTACATGTCTCCCTGGGGCTGCAAGGGGCATGCAGTGCTACGAGCCATGAACCATCTCTCACAAGCTGGGGACCACAGTAGAGAGTAGCTCTGTGCTCTGTGAAGAGCCTCCAAATTAGGCCCAAGGCAGTCCCACCTTCTCTCCTACAACTCTGCACCACTTTCCTGCTCCCCCCCAGGTGGGCTTTTATCCTACAGAGCCTTTGTGCATTTCAGGCCCCCTCGATCTTTGAATGCTCTCTTCTTTGAGCCCCCTGCCCCTTCCTACCAAAGTCTCAGCAATATATCAAAGAGGGGTCTAACACCCTGTTTTCTGGGAGGCTGTCTGCAACTGCCAAAGTCCAGAGAGAATGCCCCAGATGCCCCCACACCTGCTCTCTATTCTCATGTCATGGGGATCAGCTAGTCCAAACTTCCTGACATATAGCATGTTTGAACAGTTACTATTTTAGAGTAACTAGTAAGCGAAACCATAAGCTTCTTGCCCAAGACTATGTGATATTCTTTGCATCTCCTGGGCTTGCTCGCTTGCTTGCTAACTGGTTATGCCACACTGCAAAGAGCACAGTTGAACAAGGTCAGGCTAGAGGCTGTGCAGGAAGCAAGGAGCACCTGGGTAAGCTTTTTGGTTTTTGGTGGTTTTTCATTGTCTTTTTGAGACAGGGTCTCACAATGCAGTTCAGGCTGATCTCGAGTTCACTTTGTAGCCCAGGCTGGCCTTGAACTCACAAGGATCCTCCTGCCTCAGCCTCCAGAGTACTGGGATTATAGGCATGTGCCATCACAACCAGCTCAAGATTTGATACATATTCAGACAACCACCCCATACTCCATGCTTCCCTAGGCCACAAATGCTTGCTTCCATTGGTCATAACACCACTCTCTGGAAGGGTGGCAGGACTGAGGCAAGGCCAATTCACCTAGGGCAGTGGTGGCGAACCTGTGGCATATAAGCCAAGCAGACACACACAACCCTACCTGGAAGCGTGACAGCCAAGAGTATGAGTTGTATTTTTCTAAACTAAAACCTCAGTGTACCCGAGTTCAATTCCCAGTACCAAAACAACAAAACAAACAACAACAACAACAACAACAAAACACCACATAAACCTCAGTGTTGAGGTTTAATTGCAGTGTTGGCACTTTGCAGTAAGAAAGAGGGTTTTGGGTTGCAAATTGGGCACTGGGTCTCTAAAAGGTTCATAATCACTGACCCAGCCCTTGCTTGCGAACACAGCTGCTTCTCAATCATGCCAGAGAGCAGCTTGGATCCCAGAGCAGCGTCTCCAACTGCAGCCTTCATTTGCTGAAAGCATCCAGGTGGGTGAAGCCCTGTGGATCTGCCTCTAGACAGAACTCTGATACCTTTTCTACAAGGTCGGAATGTGTTTTCTTAAAGCACATGACCTGCAGGGAGCCCCCTCGTGCTGGAGGCATAGAGGGAAGTGAGCTGGGACCCTCTGTTCTCCTCTGGTTTTGGGAGTTTCTCTTTGCCCCAGAGCTTTCAAAGTTCACAGCATTTTCTGACCAAGGCCTAGGAACAGTTTTTGGGAAGGGGGAAGACAGCTTGCTCTAAAATGCATGGGGATACCTGGATAAAGTTGCTTTCAAACACCACTGAGTTGGAGAACAAGTTGAATTCTGGAGAACGAATCAGTTGACAAAGAAGGCCGTTTTGCACCCCAAGTTCCACTCCAGAGCATGGTTCCCTGATCTCAGGAGAGAGGCCCCTAAGTTTACTCATTGGTTCTTCGGAAGAATGGGCGGGGAAGCATCTCTGGGGCTCCGCACAGACCCGGCCCAACTCCACGGTGTGGTGTGACAATTCGTCCCTCCTCCTCCATGGCTCCACCCACCCTCCTTACTTACAGGGTGTCCCGGGCTGGGGGCCTGTCAGCTCACAATGGCAGGAGTGACATCAAGGAGTATGATGGGTGGACAGCAGGAAAGGGAAAAAGAAGGGGACAGGAAGGGCAGGGGATGTGAAGGGCTCTTCTACCAGCTACAAACCAGCAGTCAACAGCCTATTCCATCTAAAACCACCTCACCTAGGGCAGGAGGAAAATGCCACTCCCACCCCCAGCCAGGATTACACCCAGACAGCAATCATCTGGCCAGGGTGGCAAGGAAGTTTCTACAAGCCACGGTGTTCAGTCCTCTGCTCTCACTGTAAGCCTTCACATAAAAACTTTCTCCACGAGACAGGAGAGAAGAGCTCAATGTACAAGAGGTATTTTCTGTACTTCTGTGTTTTTCTCTCACAGCTGCCCCAAGTGCATCACAGCAGCCAGCCATAGCTACTTCAGATACCCCATGGCTACTCTGGGAGACACTGGCTTTGGCTGGAGCAAGCTTCCTTCACAGGTCCGGCCCAGCTGACTCCACCCTCTCTGTATGACCCCACCCTCTGTGGCTCCCTCAGTCAGGCCTGAGGAGTCCTCCCCTACCTGTAACTAAGAAAATCTGAAGTTAACTGGCAGGACACTGCATATTCGCCCACATATTGCTGCTACATAAGCAACCTCCCTGTACACTTAGCTGCTCAGTTGGTGCTTTGTGTAAGTCCTAATAAAGCCTCTTTGGGATGGTATATTTTTGCCTATTTATGATTTCTGTCCTTGATTAGAGCAGGCTGAGCTGGTATGCAAAGAGCTGGTAATATTAAAGGCTGCTGGCACAGAAAGTAGCCAACAGCCAAGACTGGTAATATTGAGGGCAACTAGCGGCCACAGCAGGATGGAGAGCAACAGAGAGCTGCCAGGGCTGCCATCTTCAGGCTCCAGGGAGCTCCTTTGGGCTGCCAGGAGCTGCTGGCCCCAGTGGTCACAGGAGTGGCAGAGGGATGCTAACACTGACAGCTGATAGCTACTGGCACTCAAAGCTCAGGGCTGCTAACACCAAAAGAGCTACACTTTGCTTCACTGTGATTTCTATCTGGATTGAGCAAAAGAACCCTCAGCCAGTTGGTAACACAGCATAAATTATTCATCTACAGTGCAGCCTGACCTACACAAAAGTCCAAGGCTAGGGACAAGGGAATTCATTTCTCTGTTCCACTACATGGGATAAAAATGAGATTAAAGCTCGGTATGGTGGCACACACCCGTAATCCCAGCACTCAGGATGCTGAGGCAAGAGAATCATTGTGAGTTCGAGAGCAGCCTGCGCTACAAAGTGATCTCAAGGCCAGCCTGAACTGCACAGTGAGACCCTGTTTCAGAAAAAAAAAGAGAGAGAGAGAGAGAAAGAGAGAGAGATAAAAAAAAAACACATCAGGCTGTTACTAACAGATTCATTTATTTAGAAACTGAACAAAGTGGGAAGCAGTGGTACAGTGGTAATGCTCACCACCCTTCTCCAAAGTAAAGCCACTATTAATTTCTTCATAGGATGTTTATAGCAGACATACTAATTTATATATTGAGAAGCAATCTTTGAGAGTTCATATTTCTCATAGCTGTACTATTTTTGTGTTACCAAACTTTTAAATTTTGCATCCAAAGATCCCCTCCCTGCCACTGCCAGCAGTAGTGGGGACTGAACCCAGGACTTTTATACTGATCTATAGCCCCTGCTCTTTTTTATTTTGAGACAAAGTCTCATTAAAGTCACTAAGTTGCTCAGGTTGGACTTGAACTTGTGACTCTCCTACCTCAGATTCCCAGAATGCACTACCATGTCTGGTTCTGGGCTAAAAGGTCTAAAAAAGGTACATTAATGTAATTTTAACTGGTCATCTTTTCATTTGCTTCCCTTGCTTTTTATTTCTTCTTCTGTGAATTTTCTCATAACTTTTTTTTAAAAGGCCTTTTGAGACAGGATCCTACACATAGTACAGGCCAGCCTCAAACATACTGTATAGCCGAAACTGACCTTGAACTTGTTGCAATCCTCCTGCCTCAGCCTCCTGAGTGCTGGAATTACAGATGTGTATCAACATGCCTGGCTCAGTGCCTCATTTTCAACATTAGGACTTCCCCATATTTCTACAGCTCTCTATGCATACCATTTTTGTTACTGCTTTTGAAATCAGAAGATGCCAGGCATGGTGGCACACACCTTAGTCCCAGCATTTGGGAGGCTGAGGCAGGTGGACGGCTATAAATTTGAAGCCAGCTTGAGCTATATAGTGAGTTTAAGGCCAGCCTGAACTACATAGTGAGATTAACAAGAACAAAAAACCCCCACTTAAATATGGAAAGGTTTAAGGTAAAAAGGAAACGAGCAACATTACTCTCCACATCTAATCAGTAGGATTAAAGGACTTCCAGGAAGAAGGCAGTGGTGAGCAGCAGAGAGCTCCTCTCCAAGATTTGATGTCCAGAACTGGAATATAGTGACACAAGTAAGAGAAAAAGGAGGGAAGTAGGTGCCCTGAGCCCACCAAGGCTCTGAAGCAAGAATTAAAGCCCACAAGTAAGCACAGAAAGAGGCTTCAGTGCACAAAGAGGTGGCAAGTGGTGCTTTCTCCCTGAGCCCAGATTACCACATGGGAGGAGCGGTTTGAACCTACAGATGCATGGAGACTACTAGTGAGCCCAGAGTCCTCCACAGAGAAAAACGCACCAGTGCGGTGGAACCCTGGACTCGGCAGACAACAGTGCTGGTGAGTTATTCTGGTTCAGATGTCCTGAAGGAGAGTGTGGCTGGCTGAGAACCATCCTGCAGAACTCAGAGCAGCTGCAGGCTGGCTCCATCCAGTGGCTCCCAGACGCTAAGGGACCTAAATTGAAGTCCGCAGGAAGTCAGGGAGCCCAACAAATCTGGATGGACTCACAGCCAGAAACCAGCTTGAACTTCAGTGGGACTAAAGGTACAGGCTCACTGGGATTATCCACCACCCTGCCATAAAGCCATAGGTGGCTTCCTGATATTAATCACCTCAGATCTGGACTCTGTCCACACTGTCTACCAGTGACAGCAGAGACATCTTGAAGTGGACATTTCTTTTTCTTTCTTTCCTCTCTTTTCTTTTCCTTTACTGCTTGCTCTTATTTTTACATGAGTATGAACACAGTTTCTAGCTTTTTGTTGTTGTTCTGTTCCAGTCTTGTTTTTGTTTTTTCCTTCTCTCTTTCCCTCCTGTCTTCTTCACCAGTTTCCCAAAGTTCCCACGATCCTCCTTGGTCCTCCAGCCTTGGTTCTAATCTCTTCCTCTTCTTCTATTTCTCTATTTTTTTTCACCAATTCTTTTTAAATTTTCTCGTGTGAGGGCAAAATTGGCATATTGAGGGTTTATTTACTGCATACAATTTTCTGGTTCATTTTAGATTTTGTTATATAACCACAAATATAGTTCATATGGTTAAATGTGGCAAGTTAATAATTACCTGTTTGTCATTTTCTAGGTTGTGTTTGATGCTATTGTTATTGCTGATTGTACCACTTTAGCCAGTATGACATAACTGTTCTAATCAGTTGCTCTTCCTGGGATACCAAGACTGAGGTTGCCTCGGGGGCCATAAAAAATACTACAGGCCAGTGCCAAAGAACCCCCAACTTCTCATCCTCAATAAACTGTTTTTTAAATTTTCTTTTTCTTTTTTTCCCAATAAATTGAAGAGGTAGGATCTTGCAATAGACTCAAAACCTAAAATCTATATATACCTAGAAGACACCTCTGAGAAGGAATCATTTCCTAAGCAATCTTTTTTTTTTTTTGTCTTTTTAAGATAGGCTCTCACTGTGTCATTCAGGCTGGCCTTGAGCTCACTGTGTAGCCCAGGTTGGCCTCGAACTCACAACAATCCTCCTGGCTCAGCTTCCCAAGTGCTGGGGTTACAGGCATGCACCACCACGCCCAGCTCCTAAAGGTTCTAAACACTAGAAATAAAACTACTTGTCACAGGCAATTTATAAGCATCAATTCAGGAATTAAACTAAAAGAAAAAGAAAGAAAATCAGAAGACACTTAGGCAAGATGCAACCTCAGACTCCCAGCTTACCAAAGGCAAAGAGGGTGCACTGAGGTAGAACAATCTGAAAGCCATCCACCTGGATTCTCTGCATTGGTAATAAAAACAAGTAAGATGAATGAGGCTCCAGAAAAAAATCAAATCAGAAATAATTTCTCAGATAACTTCAGAGAAGTTGACTGTCTTAGTTACTTTTCTTTCACTGCTGAGACAAAAATACATGGTACTCAAAGTTAAAGGGGAACGGTTTATTTAGCTCACAGTTTGTAGAGTTTCAGTCCATAACTGGCTGGCTCTAAGGCAGAGTAGCACACGGCAGAGGAGCAACAGTTCATGCTCACCAAAAACAGCAAAAGCAACAAGCAAGGGAATGAGAAGCAAGCCTCTTTCTGTCTCTTATATTGTATCCACTCTATTGGGATTAGAGTGCTTGCAATCCAGTCCGTTGACTGATCCAGCAATCACCCACCTTTAATCCCACAACTCTTAATCCCAGCATTGCACTATGAATCAGTCACACTGTATATTCAGCTACCTCCCAAAAACCCTGCCTGCCTGAGGCTTTGGGGAGACATCTAGACACAAACCATAACAGTGACCATAATGAAACACATGCTAGTGACTCTAGAGCAGATAAAGATTTTAAAAACTAAAGGAGGTTAGGAATATGATAGAAACCATGAATGCCCAATGTAGGAATAAAATGGAATCCACAAAATTAATTCAAACAGATATCCAGGAGAATAAAAATTCCACTGAAAATATATGCACATAGCTGGGCATGGTGGTGCACGCCTATAATCCCAGCACTCAGGAGGCTGAGGCGGAAGGATTGTTGCAAGTTCAAGGCCAGCCTGAGCTACACAGTGAGCTCAAGGCCACCCTGAACTGCATACTGAAACTCTCTCTCAAAAAAGACAAAATAAATAAATAAATAAAAGTATATGCATAGTAGAATGAGCCAATGTGAGGACAGAATTTCAGATATAGAAGACAAGATTGTGGTTAGTGATCATGAAAAGAAAGATTTCCTAAAAATAGGAAGGGACTACAAAAAAAGTCAATCCAGCAGCTGCTAGATGATGCAAACAAGATTGATCAGAGTCAATAAAAAGCAGGAGATAGCACAAATGATAAACTGTTCACAGAAGTCATGGCAGAAACTTCCCAGGCAAGGGAAAAGAATTTGACATACAGTACATGAGGCACATAGAACACCAATTAACCATGACCAAAAAAAAATATAATAGTCAAGCATATAATAGTCAAGATTCCAGAAATTCAACACATGAACAGAATAGTAAAAGCTGTTAAAGAAACAAATCACCTATAAAGAAATCCCCATCAGAATCACAACAGACTTCTCAACACAGACCCTTAAGTCAAGGAGCAATTGGGGTGAAGTATTTTAATCCCTAAAAGAAAACAACCTCCAACCCAGATTAATGTACCCCACAAAACTATCTTACAAAATTGATGGAGAAATAAGACACATCCACAACAAAAAATACCTGAAGAAATTCACAACCACCAAACCAGCACTCCAAAATATTTTGAAGGAGCTGGACATGGGTGGTGCATGCCTATAATCCCAGCACTAGGGAAGCTAAGGCAGGAGGATCACTGCAAGTTCGAGGCCAGCCTGGGCTATAAAGTGAGCTTAAGGTCAGCCTGAACTGCATAGCGAGACAAAAGACAAAAAAAAATGTTTTGAAGGATATTCTAAAAGCAGATAACAAAGATTACAACATCATGAACCCAGTAGAATGAATCCACCAGGCAAGGCAAGCAATTAAACCTGGGGGGAGAAAATGGACCCAACAACAAGAAAGCAATACAACAAGGAAAAGTCAATGCGTATCAGTTATAGCCATCAATGTTGATGGTCTCAACTCACCAATCAAAAGAAAGACTGGTGGAACGGATCAAGAGGCAAGATCCAACAGTAACAAGAAACACATTTAATTCAAGAGGAAATTCATAGACTGAAAATCGAAGGATGGAAAACAATACTCCATGTATCAAGAATCTGGACAAAAGCAGGGGTAGCTATTCTATTTATAGACAAAGTACACTATAGCCTCATGTACTGGCTTGGGGTTTTTGCCAGGGGAACAATATAATAGAGGATACATATTTTATAAGATTATTTATAATATCACCCAAAAATCATATACAAGAGAGTACAGGAAATCTGTCCACACACTAAAGACCAAAGACTCCAGCTGAGGGCCTGGATCCCACGGCAATGTCCTGCATGAGTCCAGCTGAAGACCTAGAGCCCATACCAATGTCTCATGCAGGCTTGTTTCACAGATCTGTGCCTGGGAAGGCCCAGAGGTGAAACCTAGATAGTCTGTGCCAGCGGGATGGAGGATCTGTGTTACCAGGCTGAGGGATCTGCACTGGAACTAGGAAGCAACACTCAAAATAAGAACCAGAGCACCCCAAAGGGAAAAGTACTACAGCCATCCTCAGTAACAGTGAGTTTCAAAGCTCCTCCATTGATGATGAGGAAAGTAGAGTTCCCATCAGGAAAGCCAGTGACAAGCTTCTCCAGGAGACTGAGCAGTGCACCATCTAACACTGTCTAACACTCCGCCAACAACCAATGGGTGACAGATGAAACTAATCAGTAGGATCATATGTTCACAGCATGCTTTACTATAATGCCACTATCCCACACATATTCCACGTGTTAGAAAAATATAGCTACTAGCTGGGTGTGGTGACACACATCTGAAACCCCCGCACTAGATAGGCCAAGGCAAGAAGATCGTCTCAAATTCAAGGCCAGCCTGGGCTACAAAGTGAACTCAAAGCCATCCTAAACTACATAGTGAGATCCTGTCTCAAGAAAACAAAACGTCTAAGCAGACAGAAAGCAGGCAAAGAAGCATTTGCAAATTTGTCCACATTATCATCCTTTTTTTTCTTTTGTTTAGACTTGAATGTATGATGGTCTTTATTTACTACTTCATTGGGAAAAAAAGAATAAGGAAAACATAGGATCCTGTAGCTGATCCTGTTGGGCTCATATTCCATTTCAAATGTCCGTTTAGTCATCCAAAGATACACAATACCGAATCTGCAGGCCCAGTTTTTGTTATAAAGTATAGTGCTCCTTTTTGAGGTAGTCTTTAAACCATATAAATACAAATGAAAGGAAATCACTTCCTGAAAACTGCATCAAATGAAAGGTATTTTAAATGTAAACTTACACTGTTAATAACACATGCCCAATGAAACCCAAACGCTGGAAAAGCAGTTATACTTTCCATTTGGACAATTATAAAAATCATTTTCTGGGGCCAGGGATAAATCTCAGTGGCATAAGCACCTGCCTGGCAAGTGCAAGTTCTTGAGTTCAACTCCTGGTACCAAAAAAAAAAAGTTAAAAAAACACAAAAATCATTTTCTGAGCCAGGCATGGTGACTCGTGCCTATGATCCCAGCATTCGGGACACTGAGGCAGGAAGATCACTATGAATTGTAGGCCAGCCTGGGCTACAAAATGACTTTAAGGCCACCCTGGCTGGGCGTGGTGGTACATGCCTATAATCCCAGCACTCAGGAGGATCGTTGTGAGTTCAAGACCAGCCTCGGCAACAAAGTGAGCTCAAGGCAGCCTGAGCTGCATAGTGAAACCATGTCTCAAAAACATTTAAAGAAAAAATCAAGCACAAAGTCCTGAGTTTGATTCTTAGTACAAAAAATATCATTTTTGGGGCTGGGAATATAGCTCAGTGGAATAAGTGCCTGCCTGGCAAGCACAAGGTCCTGAGTTCAATCCCCAGTACCACCGAAAAAAAAAACAACAAAAAAATCATTTTCTACAATGACCTTTACATTTTCAATTTATCATGAATTTACTATGAGATGTAGCTCAAGTCAGAAAAGAGGTAGGGAGAATGTTCCTTTGTGGAGAGTAAGCCCTCCAGAAACAGCATGGGAAATGAACAACCTGTTGATTCTGAGAAATAAAATGAATGTCATCAATTTCAGCTCATGCTGAGGGGACTTAATCTTCTCCTTCACTTGTTGGCTGTCATTTTCTTTTTGAGACAGGGTCTCGCTATGCAAACACAGTGCACTTTGCTTAAGAAGGCCTTTTATACAGGTGGTGCACTTGGCCCTAAGATTTACTGGGAAACCCATGTATGAAGAGTTTCACTGCTGCACAAAACTTCCTCTAATACATACACACTGGTTTGTGTTGCATGTTACATAGATCCAGAAACTGTGCACAGAACTGCATTTTGTAAGTTGTAACTGCTTGTTTTCAGTGTTTCTCAGTAACATTGCTTTGCTTGTCCTGAAATGCCTATAGCCCCGAACAACGAATGTGGTGCAACTTTAACAGAAACAGTAGGGAAGCCCCGGGGAACTGGATTTAAGTTTCTCCCAATGAGATCTCATTAGGGAAACACAGTGCACTTTGCTTCAGAAGGCCTTTTATATGGGTGGTGCACTTGCCCCTAAGATATACTGGGAAACCCGTGTAAGAAGATATTCACTGCTGCACAAAACTTCCTGAAATACTTGCACACTGGGTTGTGTTCCCTGTTATATAGATGCTGAAACTGTGCACAGCCCTGCATTTTATAAGTTGTAACTGCTTCTTTTCATTGTTTCTCAGTAACACTGCTTTCCTTGCCCTGAAATTCCTATAGCCCCGAACAGCGAATGTGCTGCAACTTTAATAGAAACAGTAGGGAAGCACTGGAGAACTGGATTTAAGTTTCTCCCAATGAGATCTCATTAGGGAAACACAGGGCACTTTGCTTCAGAAGGCCTTTTATATGGGTGGTGCACTTGCCCCTAAGATACACTGGGAAACCCGTGTAAGAACATATTCACTGCTGCACAAAACTTCCTGAAACACTTGCACACTTGTTTGTGTTCCCTGTTACACAGGTCCTGAAACTATGCACAGCCCTGCATTTTGTAAGTTGTAACTGCTTCTTTTCACTGTTTCTCAGTAACACTGCTTTACTTGCCCTGAAAGGCCTATAGCCCTGAAGAGCGAATGTGGTGCAACTTGAACAGAAACAGTACGGAAGCCCTGGGGAACTGGATTTAAGTTTCTCCCAAGGACATTCCGTGAGGGAAACACAGTGCACTTTGCTTCAGAAGGCCTTTTATATGGGTGGTACACTTGCGCCTAAGATATACTGGGAAACCCATGTATGAAGATGCTCACTGCTGCACAAAACTTCCTGAAATACTTGCACACTGTTTTGTGTTCCCTGTTATATAGATCCTGAAACTGTGCACAACCTTGCATTTTGTAAGTTGTAACTGCTTCTTTTCAGTATTTCTCAGTAACACTGCTTTGCTTGCCCTGAAAGTCCCATAGCCCTGAACAGCGAATGTGCTGCAACTTTAACAGAAACAGTAGGGAAGCACTGGGGAACTGGATTTAAGTTTCTCCCAATGAGATCCCGTTAGTGAAATACAGTGCACTTTGCTTCAGAGGGCCTTTTGTATGTGTGGTGCACTTCTCCCTAAGATACACTGGGAAACCCGTGTGTGAAGGTATTCACTGCTGCACAAAACTTATTTATAAATTTATGTGTTAAGTCTCTTTACCACTCATATTTATTAGATTCATCTTAATAGGTACTACATGTATCCTTAATTACCACTGTTTTTTTTTTTTTGCGGTACTGGGGATTGAACTCAGGACCCTGCACTTGCTAGGCAGGCGCTTATTCCACTGAGCTATATCCCCAGCCCCACCACTGTTTCTATTAAATTCATTGTAACAGATATTAAATGTAGAAGACTAGTAGATATGCATGTTTAATAGAAAAAATCCAAATATTCAATAACCAGTCTATATTTTCAATTTAATGAAGACACTGGTGTCTATTCTAGAGGAAGGATTTCTTGCTGATGAACCAAAATGCTTACGGCAGCAGATTTCAAAGATAATAGGGGTGGATGGAATCCAAGATCTTTGCGAGTGGATACTAAAGCAAAACAATGAGAGGAACTAAGCAAACATCGTTATCTTCATTAACTTCAGCAAATCAAAGTTGCACCTCTCAGGAGGGATATAATGGGTTTTTCAATGTGTTGACTCACTGTTTTAGACCTGCTGTTTATGAATGATCCTGTATATGATCAGACTGGTGAATTACAAGGTTATGACCATTGCTTCACTTGTGTTGAAAATAAATTCCTCGATCCAAAGTAATTTTGTATATAATATCATAATAAATATGACTCAAATCCATGTATTATAATGCAAACTGAGGTGTTGCAGTACAGAGGAAAAATCATATGAAGTATACATATATTCTACTGAGACAAAATTTTACTTATTCATGCTAGGAAGATCCTATTATAATCAATCTGTAGTTAAAAGATCCCCTAGCTTACTGTGCTCAATTAATGGCTCAGAATTAAAGAGGCTTACCAATTCTAACAACCAGATCTTTATGGATAATCCTATCTCATTTAGCAACATCTGGTATCTGACTGTGGTGCTTTTACAAAGAACCCATTAATCAAGTAACTGGATGAGTAGGAATAGAGACTAACATACAGCTAGCTTGCTTTTTTTCTACATGATTGTTAAAGTTTCTTCTGTAGTGAATGCCTTTGGGCAAGTATTCAAAGGAGACTCCTGGGTCTTCCCACTCTGTTTTCTTTTTAAGAATTCTGCTGTTAGCATTGCTACCAGGCTTCTTTGTCATTGATCTTTGTACTCTCAGTCTTAACCATCTACTGAAATCATTAGCCAGTTTATCCATCAGTATGAATTCATCCTTCTTTCTAGAGAAAAAAGAAATGAGCAGTGAAATGTCTTGCTTTCATTATTTCCCAGTGAGATAATTTCTCTGCTTCTTTGCCCTGCATGGTGACAGTATGACACACACCATAACTAATACACTACCACAGAATTCCATTAGTAGCACTGTAAGACTGGAGGTTTTTCTTCTGGTTGAGTCTGATTATTATCCCTAATTTTCTATCATAAAAATCAGTACTTTCAGATAAAACTTTTAATTTTCACTCTACTGATATACTGAAACAACCTATACAGCTTTAGATATACATTTAGGGACAGAACTAAATTATGTGGCAGAATTCAATTATGTCGAAGTGGTGAAGAAAGGATTGAGTTTGAACCTAGTAAGATTACATTGCTCCTTGAATTTCCTTAACTTGATCTTTCCATCCCATTTCCACTGAATGATAAAATGCTATATTTTTTCTCAGCTTTACAGTTTGAAGAGTGAGATTGTGCAAGTGTCCTCATATAGAACTTGATACCTTAGAGAATGCGCTCAATAGTTAACAGGAGCCTGCCCAACGCCGATCACTGAAAGTTAAGAGAAGTGATTGAGGTGGTTTATCACTCATCATATAATTCAGATATGTTCACCACATTCAAAATGCTTCCCTTTTCCTAATCAGTAGGAAAAATATGGTTGGAAAATCAATGAAGATGGTCAGTATGATGCATTGTAGAATGTCAGTGTGGTTAACATGTCAAAATATATTCTAGCAGCTTATTATGAAGAAAAGGGTTGAATTCAACACAGTGAAGGCCCACCCAATCTTATATGTAGCCTTGAATTGTGAAAAGTTTTCTTTACTATAAAGAAGAGACAATGCCCACTCTTACCACTTCATTAAGTATTTGCCTGAAGTATAGCCAGAAGAATCAGGACAAAAAAACATAAGACATTAAAATCAGAAAAAAAATAAAAATTACCTATATGAGCATTTCACCATTTATATATGGAAAAGTCTCCCAATGTCAATCATATACTTTTGGAACTAGTAAGTAATTTCACAAAACAAGATGATAGGAATTCAACAATGGTTGTTATATTGCATATTGTTTTCTTCAAATTAGTTTTTCAGATTAACAGATAAAAGCATGCAAAACTGGTCAAAACTTTATGCATTAACTTTCTTTCAATAAACCCATAGAAATCAGCAGTACAATTAACTTTGCTATTATATATATATATATATATATATAATATATATATGTTCCTTCATTCTTTCTTTTCTCCTTTCCCTCATTTTCTTATTCTTTTTTATTCTCTTTAAAATAAAAATTAAAACAACTGTTAGATATGTTTAGAGAAATGACTATATATAAATTAACATGCAAGAAGTGAAATTTCCTCATAAGAAATCATTAGGAAAATAGTTTCACTTGTAATGGCAGCAAGAAGTAAAATACTTAAAAATAAATTTGTTCAAAAACATGAAATATCTATATACTGAAACTCTAAAACATTGCTTAAAGAAATTGAAGAAAACACAAATGAAAGAAAGCTATCATATTTCATGAACTGGAAGAATAACATTAAAATGTCTGTACTACCAAAGCATCTTACAAATTCAGTATATTTACTATCACTATTCCAATAGTAACTAGGCAGAAACAAAAAAAATCCTAAAATGGCTATTTGAACAAAAAAGACCTTGCAGTTTTTTTTTTTTGTTTTAAAAGCCCAAAAGAATTCACAGGAATTATACTTCCTGATTTCAAATTATATTGAAAATTTATAGTAGTAACCAAAATCACATGACACTGTAAGCATAAATGGATAGACTAAAGAAACTGAATGGGTAGCCTAAAATTAAACCCACAAATGTTGGTTAATCATCATTATAGAAAGGCACTAGAAATACACAGTTGGAAAGACTAGCAGAGACACAAGAAGCAAGAGCAAAAGGCAGGAACGGCAGGCAAGCAGCCTCTTTCTACCTCCCTTACATGGTAAACAGCCTACCTCCACCCAGGGTGCCTGTAGTTCTCACATAATCTCCATGCTGTCCTCTTCCACAGGCTCAGGATGTATACAAAGTAAGCATGCTGGCTTCCTGCTGAATCACTCAGCCAGACCTCTAGACTCCCCAAGTTGACACAATGGATCAACCATAACACCCAGTTTTTGCCTTACTACTATACCAGCTCCTTTCTCCAGGCTCACTCTTACCCCTAAGTGGGCTTCCTTCCCCAGGCTCCACCTTAATGATAAACAGGCTCCCTTCCCCAGGCTGGGGCTTACCCACGAGCAGGTCCATTCCAAAGGCTCGGCCTTACCCCTCATCGGGCTCCCTTCCCCAGGCTCGGCCTTACACCTCAGCGGGCTCCCTTCCCCAGGCTCTGTCTTCAACAACTGTCAGGTCAAAGAGTAAACACTGAGACCAGAAAAGGCTAGTACTAAAGAGCATCAGAGTTGTAAAATAAAAAGCCACAGTGGTGAAGCATAGGTATCTTATTAAAGGAAAAATAACTGTAGGGTGGGAGAATGAATTTTTGTTGAGCACAAACAACTGTGATTGATAACTGATTACACAGCTGTCAGCTCAAACTGGAGTGGCTCATGTATTTCCTGTTGTAGCAGGAGCCACACCCAGTGCGTGCAGCCTGGTGCTTGCAGGTGGAAACAGGTAATCAGGAGCATTGCATTTGATGAAAAGTGTGAGTAGGGGGGACACAGCTGCTTTGGCAATTACATCCTAACAGCTTAGCTATATTTAACATAAGATGCTTAAAGTGTTTATTGAAAAAACATTCACTTCTATAATATACTGCTTTGAAGCTCAAGAGTGTGATTTTACTGCTTTAAGTATTTTAAAATAAATAAAGATATATAATCTCATTTTTTTCTTTTTTGCAGAACATGCCGGATTCCTACAACCTTCCAATAGTAGCTGGTTGGAAAAAATACCAAATTCTATTGAAATTAGAATAGATTATTTTTAACATTTTACTACAGAAAATTTCAAACCTATAAAATATATAGAGAAAATGATACTTGTATAAATTCCTATGTAAGCAGCACTGAGCTTCAAAAATTTGTCATGTGGACAGTTTTATCTCCAACACACATATTCAAGCATGTGCCAAACATCGTATTTTATGAACTAGACTGTTTGAATGGAATTGAAATAGCTTGAATGGAATTGAAACAGTTATAAAGTTATTATTATATAAAAATCAAATACAAAATATTTTCCTTTATATTTGTGCATATCATGTTTGAGTAGTGCCAAGAGATATAAACATCTAAAAGAGATGATATAAACATCATAAATCTTTCTATTCAGGATGCTTTGAGTTTATTTTTGGCCTAGAATTTGTAGATCTGGGGAAATAGAATATTTCTCTCCATTCTGTTTGATAGCTTATGTTTCAGAGCCTGATGGTTTGGTATGGAAGCAAAATAATTTAAACATCTGTTTTCATGAACCCCAGACAAAATAGGTCTGAAAGACAGTTTTATACCATTTTACTTGGGTTTTTGTTCTCTGAATCATCCTTTAGAGAATTCTTGCAAGTTCTTAGAACAGCTCTTATTACTACTGTGGACATAACTGCAGGTGTTAATTTGTCTTTAACTATCAAGTCCCAGTTTCTAGTTAATTATTACAAATTTCTACTTAAGTGTTATTTCTCTGACACCTCAAATTCAACAATTCCAAAGTCTGACCTAACAGTATCTCATCTAAAACCAAGTTCATTTTTATTTCCCTTTGTGTTTTAGTCTTGCTTTCAGCTCCTTGGCATGTTGGAGTCATTCTCAGTACTCTGTCCCCGCTTCCCCCTTGCAAATGGTCCCTCGGGCATGCTGCCTTCTTCCTATTGTCACGTCTACTCCAAGCCTACAGTGCTGTGCGACACAGGGCAAGCTCTGCAGAGGTTAATTCCATCCTTTTCTCCTTTTCTAGCTGCACTGGTACCAGTCCTGACTACAGCCCTACGTTTCAGGTGTGGGTGATTCCCCAAGCAGCCACACTGGCCTCTGCTTTGTTTTCTGTTACTAATGTATGATCAAAGCCTCCAAGTATGAGCCTTAAAAAGTTGTGTTTTTCAATTAATCTTTTTATTTTTTAAAAGTTCTTTTTTATACACAATAGAAACAATAATTTGATTTTAATTAAAATTGACAGTAATAAATGACTAAGTAAAGAGTGATAGATGCTTGTGTACGTGTGTTAATATCCACGTGTGTACTTCCTAGCTCTGTCTCCTGAGAGGGCTGAGAAGCTGTTACTCTCTGGTACCAACAAGCACAGCTAGCACTCAGACTAATTTTGTGAATTTCATTCTCCGGTAAAACAATCAAAGTTCTCTTGAGAAAAATGGCTGACTTTATGAGTAACAAAATGCATGACAGAGTAGAGAGTTATAACTTAAAGTGTGAAACAAATCTAAGTCCATGCTAACATAAATAAATCATCGAACTGATAAGTACTTGGGAAAGAATCCCAAATACTTTCTTGGACTCCTCCCTTCAGGAAATATAGTTAATTATTCCTTAGTCCTTGGTATAGATTTGGAGATGTGCTTTATCAAAAAGTATGATGAAGGGGAAGAAAAGTAACTTTACAGTGGAAAAACCTAGCGAAAAATCATAACCAAACTATCAAAATGGTAGTCATTAATCATAAATTGTTATGATAACATGTGATGAGAAGGGTGCTTCCCTTCTCCAAAACCAGTAACCCCAGTCTAGTCACAAGCAGAGAATTAGACAAATAGAGGAATATTTTGCAAAATACTGAACAACACTGCTGAAAGTGTTGAGATAATGTTTTCCTTATGTGTGAGTTCACCGCTGTAAATTTCCCTCTGAGGACTGCTTTCATTGCATCCAACAGATTCTGTAGGATGTATTTGCATTTCCATTTGTTTGTAGGTATCTTTTAATTTCTTCTGTGACCCATCGGTTGTTCAGGAGGCTGTTGTCTAATTTCCAAATATTTATGGAGTTTTGGAGTTTCTTTTGTCATTAATTTCCAATTTTGTTGCACTGTGGTCAGATCATATGCATGAGATAATTTCAATTCTTTTGCATTTAGGTAGGTATGCTCTATGGGCTAGAATGTGATCTGTTTTAGAGAAAGTCCCATGTGCGGCTGAGAAAAATGTGTATTCTGATGTTTTGGGGTAGAACACTCTGTATACATCTACTAAATACATTTGCTCACAGATTTGATTCAAGTTTGTTATTTCTTTGGCGATTTTTTGTCTAGTTGACCTGTTGCTTTGTGTCAAAGGGGTGTTCATGTCCACTATTACAATAGTGTTCCTGATTATTTGGTTTTTCATATCTGTTAAGATTTGACTTTATATAGTTTGGTGCTCCAATATTTGGTGCATACATGTTTAGGATTGTTATCTCATCCTCTTGCAGTTTTCCTCTAACTAGTATATAGTGACCTTCTTTATCTCTTTTGATTGTTTTTGGTTTGAAGTTTACATTGTCTGCAAACATAATAGGTACCCCTGCTTTTTTCAGGGAACGTGTTGCATGGAGAATTGTTTTCCATCCTTTGACTTTTAGTCTATGGATTTCCTTTTGAGTAAAGTGTATTTCCTGTGTAGAACATACTGTGGGAGTTTGTTTCTTAATCCGCCCTGCCAGTCTGTTTCTTTTGACTGGTGAATTGAGGCGATTTACATTAATGGTTATAACTGATATATGTTCACTAATCCTTGTCATGCTATTTACTTGCTGTTGGTTTCCTATTTTTGCCATCTGTTTACTTGATTGCTCTGATTGAGGGTTCCTTTCCATTGTTGTTCCTGAGATCGTGGTCTCTTTTTTCTTTGTCTAGCATATCTTTTCATATTTTTGTAAGGTTGGTTTGGCACTCATAAAATTCTTCAGTTGTTCTTTGTCGTGGAAATATTTTATTTCTCTGTTAATTTTGAAGGACAGTTTTGCAGGATATGTCAGTCTGGGTTGGAAGCTGTTTTGTCTCAGAACCTGTAATACCTTGCTCCAAGCTCTTCTCGATTGCATGGTTTGTGTTGAAAAGTCTGCTGTGATTCTGATGGGCTTTTCTTTATACGTAAGCTGTTTCTTTTCTCTAGCAGTTTTTCATATTGTGTTCTTTTGCTGGATCTCTGAGATCTTGATTATTATATGTCTGGGTGTGGTTTATTTTGTTATGGCTAGCTGGAGTTCTATGTGCCTCATTTACCTGCACATCAGAATCTTTCTCCATGCTTGGGAAATTTTCTGCTATTATTTCTGCAAATATTCTTTCTGTCATTTGTGTTGTCTCCTGCTGTTTCATTGACTCCTATTACTCAGACATTATTTCCTTTTTCCTTGTCTTGTAGCTGTGGAATTGATTTTTCCCGGATCCTTGATGATTTTAAGAGATCCTTCCTTTCACAGTTGGTAGCTACCATGCTGTCTTCAAGATCTAAAATTCTATCTTTGACTTCATACAAATGGTTTTGCAAACTTTCCGTGTATCTTGGTTGCTTTTCTCTCGTTGCTGAGACAAAATACTCAACACCCAAAATGAAGGAAGGAAAGGTTTATTTAGCTTACAGTTTGTGGAGGTTTCAGTCCATACTTGGCTGGTTCTGAGGTAGAGTGGCACATGGCAGAGGGGAAACATTTATGGCAGCAGAGCACAGCAAAAACAACCAGCAAAAGAGAGGAATGGCTGCAAGCAGCCTCTTTCCTTCCCTTACATTGTAAACAGGCTACCCCCACCCAGGGGGCGTAGCTCTCACACAATGTCCATGCCCTCCAATTCCACAGGCTCAGGATGTGTACAAAAAGTAAGGACCTTGGCTTCCTGCTGAATCACTCAGCCAAACCTCCAGACTCCCCAAGTTGACACAATGTATCAACCATAACACCGTGGAAGTTTTCATTTCCTGGAAATCTCTTTGAGTCTATTTCATGCATTCTAATTCATTTCTAAATTGTTCATGTAACATTTCCATCTGTTGCCTCTGTTCATCTACTTTTTTATCTGTTTAATCTCTAAATGTGCAGAGCATTTCTTTCATTATTATTGTCATTTCATTTTTTGCTTGAGAGATTATTTCTGATCTGATCTCTTCAATGGCCCAATGGAGTTGTTTCTTTACTTCAGATGCAATCATTTCAGAGATTTCAGGTATGTGGCTTCCAAGTTCTCCTATGTCAGTGTCTCCTGGACTTGTTCTGGGTGGAGCCGAGTTCTGAGACTGCACTTTGCTCCTATATCTTGTCATTTTGGATGTCAGATGAAAAGTGCTGAGCTACAAGATACCCAAGCAGCTCACTGAAGGACTCTAGGGACCCTAGTTTACCTGAATATCAAACTTATCCCAAGATGGTAGCAGGCCATGGACCACTGGGCCCAGGATCCCCAGGGAATTGCAGGGGTGCACAGCTCAGACTACAGTTTGATGGTGGGGGAATGCTGGCCTTCAGTACCAGGGTCTCCAGGCGTGGAGGGAAAGTATGTGAGCCTCAGCCGTGGATCCAATGGTGGCCAGACAGGGGCCACTGCTCAGGGATCCTCAGGTCGCTGGTCATGGGAGAGCAGGTCTCACCTCCTAATCTAGAGGACCACAGAGCCCGGGGCTACTCCTGTGCAGCGGGCCTCACTCACCAATGGAGAGTTCCACAGAGAACTGGGCTGCTTCTCTGCTGCAGGCCTCACCCACCAAGGGAGACTTCCATAGAGACAGCCGCTCAGATGCCACTTCCCCGGGACAAGCTCCTTTTCCCTGTCCCAAAGGAGCAGGGTGGAGTGCACGTGCAGGCCTCACCCACCAAGGGAGAGTTCTACAAAGACCTGGGCTGGTTCCATGATGCAGGCCTCACCTGCCAACAGATATTTCCACAGAGATGGGCCACTCAGGTGCTGCGTTCCCGGGCTGAGCTCTTTCTCTGTCTCAATGGAGCAGGGCCGAGCACATGTGCAGGCCTCACCCGCCAAGGGAGAGTTCCACAGAGATGGCCACTCAGGCACCACTTCCCCAGGCCGAGCTCCTTCCCTGTCCCAAAGGATATCTAGTATTGTTTCAGAATAATTTCTTAGACATGAATCTTGATATCACATCAATTTTGGGAACATACAAATAAAAAACAATCGTTTTTGTATTTTTTATTTTCTGTAATTCTCAGAAAAATGATAGATTCTCAAGTAGCAATTGTCACTTGAAGATAATTCAATATTTGTTTAGTGGTAAATGGAAATACCTGAAGGTTTTCATTATTGCTGTTACTGTTTCAATTTTCACAATATATCTGGGACAAAAATTCTCTTGGAATTGCTTGACAATTTTGTGCTTTCACAGTCCCATGGCTGTCCTAGCGCTACACCACATTTATCACAGTGGCTTTGCAGATATCAGTTGCCAAGACCATGAGAAGGCCGGGTCATATCCGTAGTTTGTGGCTTCTGCATTAAAAAAACATTTTAAAGTCAAAAGTTTGCAAAACACTAAACTGAGCACTATAACTTCACTATTCATAAATAATTAAGATTTGCACACATATTAATGGAGGGAATATAATAAAATTGATTATAATAGGAAAAAGAAAAAATAAGTATATTAAGTTACAGTGTATTATGGGTTGGGTAGAGGTGCAATAAGACACAAATGGTAAGTGGTATGATTGTTGACAATTTCTTTGAACCTTGTCAGCATGTCTCTGCATATATATGTGCATTATCATTTGTAAACAGTGCCATGAGGTCCAGGTCAAACGGCCTGCCTCCAGCCCTCCATCAGCTAATTACAATGACTTTTATCAGTTCCTTTGTAAATAATGTCTACTTACGGATGCTCAGAATTTGAAGCTCCCTTAGGAGTTATCTTGCGTAGCCCCGTTCTGCTACTGAACTTTCTTCTTCTCTTTGACACTCTGCTAATACCTGCTTTTAGTATTCAGTGAAAATAAAAGTGAACATTTTTGATAATCAGCAAAGTGATCTAAACTGTACAGACTTACTAAAGTAAATTTATAATCTTCCTTCGAATTCTAAAATCTGTTCAGTGCAGAGGGGCAATAGCTTGCCTGTCATACTTTCTCTGTCAGTTTTAATCCATTTTATCTTTTATGCCAGAAGCATGGGAGTTCTTTCTCTTCTCCTTCTTCCCTTAGTTTTTCCCTCATTAGCAATCAAATGTTAAGTCCTGTCTATTTTTTTACAGTATTGAGTTTTCGTATTTCATGACAGCCTCACACAGAATGAAAAGTTGAGGGCGGGGGGCACTTGCTCACTTATCTCTAACTATCTCTTTCTAAAGTCTCAAAACAAGTAAAGGATGGTTGTGAGAGTCCGCAGTATCCAACTCCAAAGTTAGTGACTAAATTAGTCAGGGTTCTCCAGAGAACCACTGAGATATAGTCTATACACATAAAGAAAGAGATTTATTTGGAGGTTGGACTCACATGACTATAAAAGCTGAGAAGTTCCACAATTTTTTTTCTGCAAAATGGTGACCCTGAAAAGCCAGTGATGTACAGTAGTTCCAGACGTCTTGGACTGAGCCCAGGTTGGAAGCGTAGGAGCTGGTAGGCTGGCGGTGTAAATCCTGGTCTGAGTCAGAAAGGCTCAGGGTGGGCACCACTCATGTCCAAGAATGGGAGAAGATGGATGCCCCATTTCAAGCAGAGAGTGATTCATTCTTTAGGTTTTTATTTTATTCAGATCCTCAACCAATTAGATGATGCCCACTCAGATTAGTAAGGGGAGATATTTGAATCAGCCTACTGATTCAAATACTGATCTATTTTTTAAAACACCACCACAAGCACACCTAGAAATCATATTTTACCAGGTATTTGAGCATTCCGTACCCCAGTGAGGCTGACCCATGAGATAAACCATTGCAATAATCTTAAAGCATTGTGCTATATTGCTCTTCCAGGGGGATTGGAGAAACCTATAAAACATGATACTCATAGAAAACTACACATATACATGGGACATGAAGTCTAAATTTGAGGTTTCAAAAATTCCAGAGTTTATCTTTGCAGCCCCTAAAGGGTTCATGGACCACAGATTAAGAAATTTTACTTTTGAGTATTTCTTGGTTTCAGCTTTCCCCCCCTGTATTTCCACTGCCATTACCCGTCACTTGTTTCTTCAGCTCCTCTCTCCTTTTGTCAATCTGTTCTGCTGGCAGCTTACTTGTCATAAACACCATATTCATCATATCATGCTCGTGTTAAAGGCATCCACAGAAATGGAGTGGATGAGTCTTTGCACATTTGAATTATTTACTTAGCAATTTATAATTTTAG